>OVBA01003786.1:0-26295 GCA_900406435.1 Lepidium aucheri
AAATTTATAAGGTGTTTATAAAAAATTTATAAGGTGTTTATAAAAATTTATTAGGCATTTATAAAAATTTTGTAAAGATTTATAAGCGCACTTATAAAAAATTTTGGCGAAAATTTTTTTTTTTGGTGGGAAATTTTTTTTTCCGTAAATTGTTTTTTTTTGAAATATCGTAAAAAAATATTTTGGCGGAAAATTTTTTTATTTTGGCGGGAAAATTTTTTTATTTGGCGGGAAAAGTTTGTAACAATTTTATTAAGGGTATTTTAGTCATTTTTGTATTAATGAGGGACATTTTTGAAAAGATAAATGTCAAAGGGCATTTTTAAAAAGAGGTACACTAAAAAGGGTATTTCTCAAAATTTCTTTTTATGTTTTATGATTTGTATTCATTTAAGTTTTTATGTTTACCAGTAGCGGTCCATCCTTTAGACGGAATTTTTATCAGTAAGTGATTAACAATAATACTATGTTGTTTTAATTTTGAAATTTATTATGTTTTTCATATGATTCAATAAGCAAGTGTGTTTTAGTTTTGGTAAAATTTGTTAATTTTAGTTGTTGAGTTTGTTGTTAATTTTCTCGGCCCAATGACTAATCCCAAAATTTTTAATACGACATTAAACCCATGACTCTCCCACTTAGAAGTTACAATTGGACCAAGGTGACTTGATTTTTTGTTTTTATTTTTGCATTCTTTCCCGTTCTTATTTAGTATGATAGAAAAAGGTTGAAGATTGAACGAACCTAAACAAATTATTAATTTTGATTGAATTTCTTTATGTAAAGTGTGAATCACTAATTTTTTTCTTGAGATGACAATAACGTGCAGATTTCAGAACATGGGAGGGAAGATCAACAATTTCTTTACCTCACAAAATTAATAATTCTAAAAATTTTGGACCCTAAAGTTTTTGGACCCTAATTGTTGGCTTATGTTGCATATGTGTAAAGATTTGGGAAACGATTTATATTATTGAGTTGATTTGATATAAGAACATAAGGTCCAATATAGCGTTTATCATTGACATATTGATAACACCAAATAATAGAAATCTTGTTAAACCTTATCTCAATAGGTTCTATGAAAATAACGGAAATCTTCCTAATCCTTATCACAATAGGATCTATGACAATATTCTTTGGTATGGTTTACTAGGCTCTTGTGGCCCACATCTTCAATACTCCCCCGCCCACAACAAAGGTGAGATAGAGAAACACAAAATCCGCAATCACAAAACAGAACACCTTTGTTGTGGATACTTGTCAGGGATGGACAAAACTCGTCAATAGACCCCTCTGGGTATGAACTTCAGTTTAGAAAAATAGGGATGAAACTTCAGCTCGTCTTTGGTCTTAATAAAAAAACGGAATAATATCATGTGGACGTAACTTCTGCAGCTCTATAAATAATTATCTTTATCTCGGACAATCCATAAATCAGGACTAAAAATGACTTAAAATATGAGCGTTCCAATAAAAATCTGTGAAGGAATAATCAAATTCCTCTATAATAGGAGCGACCTAAGAATAATTTAGAAATATAAAAATAATTCGAATCTCCGTGAAAACCTTTTAACATTAGAATCAGTAAATAAATATTTGCACCGATAGCAAAAAAATATAAAGAAAAAAAAATTCTAAAAGAAAAAAAAGGAAAAACGTGAAGCAAAACTCATTGTTTTTATATTGTGACTTGACGATACCATCATCTGGATCATCATCAGACTCACAGTCTTCTTCCACCATGTTTTTTGAGAAGTCAAAGACGCGGAAAAAGTGTAAACGAAAGAAGAAAAATTAGGGTTTTTGTTTGAGTAGCAAGAGAGAAGACAGAATCATAGGAGACAGGAGAGCGAAGAATCAAAGGAAATAATCGAATTGACACCTCCACCCGAAGTCGACAGGTTAACCATGCTCTTATCCATGGTGCGACAAACTAAAGAGAACTACAAAGCCATGAAGACACATGTACACAGGGCGATCACATCAACATTAGAGCTACACCATGTGATCAAGAAAACTCAAAACACTCCCTGCACAAGGAGGATTTCTTGTGAACACGTCTTACCAGCAGGAAAACTAAAGTTCCCCCAATCAGGAACATCACATCGATAATATATTCAGGGCGGAAGACGCAGAAGGGCTAAATCACCCCCACGACAATGCCCTGGTAAGCCAACATGATTTTGGAGAATTCTCATTAGAATGCATCCTAGTGGACACCCGAAGTTATGTAGATCTAATGTTCTATGATGCCTTCAAACAAATAAGATTCAAAGTCAATGAGCTTAAAGGTGAACCAACTCCGGTCACCAGTTTTGCCAGAGAAACAACTTTTTCAATGGGAACAACTAAACTCGTCGTAGTAGCTTGGGGAGAGAAAAAACTAGTTAGCTTCGTAGTTGTCTAGAAAGAAGCAGACTTTAATGCGATTATGGGCAGACTATGGCTACACACGATGAAAGTGATGGCTTTTTCCAACCATCAATGCATCAAATTCTCGACACCTTAAGGTGATGCTATAATAAAAGGCAGCTAGAATGCTGCATAACAGTGTTATAAGGAAAACTTTGTACTCGCAAAATCAAGCCCAACATAGCAATTACTGCAGCTTGAGGCTTGCTTAGAGCGAGAAATCAAAACACATTCAAACCCAAGGCTGAATCCACCTAAAAAATCCATTTTAGAACAAGTGCAAATCGACCCTGGCAACCCAGGGAAGCGAGACGGAATATGACTGAAACTCGACCAAAATGTCAGAAAAGAACTAATCAAGTTTTTAAGCCATAATGTATATACCTTTGCAGGGTGAGCATCCTTGATGACTGGAATCGATGAGTCAATCACCGCATATAAGCTCAATGTGGATCCAACCTTCAAGCCTATAAAGCAAAAGCGGAGGAAAATGAGACCAGAGCACACCAAGGCGGTCAACGAAGAGGTAGAAAGACTTTTGAAGCTAAGATCAATACGAGAAGTCAGATACCCATACTTGTTGGTGAACCCAATAATGGTCAAAAAGAAGAACACAAAATGGAGGGTCTGCATGGATTTCACAGACCTCAACAAGGCTGCCCGAAAGATAGCTTCCCACTCCCGCATATCAATAGAGTTGTGGAAGCTATGACTGGGTACAAGGTACTATCTTTTATGGATACCTTTATAGGATCTAATCAAATACCAATGCATCCTGAGGATGAGGAAAAGACTTCATTAACCGATAGAGGAACATACTACTACAAAGTCATGCCATTTGGCCTAAAGAACACGAGAAAAACATATCAGCGGCTTATAAACAAAATGTTTGAAGCGCAGCTAGGATAAACAATGGAAATTTACATCAACAACATGCAGGTGAAATAACCCGACCATAAGACCACATCTCACAGCTCGTAGAATGTTTCAAAATTATGATGAATATGGAATGAAACTCAACCAAGCGAAATGCTTCTTTGGCATAGCATCCAGAGAATTCCTAGGGTATCTAGTCATGTAGCAAAGAATAAAAACAAACCTGTAACAAATAAGTGCTAACATAAATGCCAGCTCCAAAATCAGCAAAGGAGGTACATCGACTCACAGGGAGGATTGCGGCACTAAATTGTTTCATTTTCAGATCAATAGACAAATACATTCCGTTCTACAAGCTACTCAATGCAAAAAAGAGGTTTGAGTAGAGCGACAAATGCCAGGATGCGCTTAACCAGCTCAAAGCCTACCTAGCTAATCCACCCATCCTAGCAAAACCAGAAAAGGAAGAAACTTTCTACTTATACCTCATGGTATCAGAGGCTGCAGTTAGTGGCGTACTAGTCCAAGAGGAGCACGAAGAGCAGAAACCGATCTACTACGTCAGCAACTCCTAGGTAGATGCGAAAACTCAATAACCCCCATGGAAAAAGTTAGCACTAGAAGTAGTGACAGCAGCACGGAAACTCCGACCCTACTTTAAAAGCTACACTATGGCCATATTCATGGAACACCCGTTACGATCCATTCGGCACAGCCCAAACCAGTTTGGGCGCCTAGCCAAGGGAGCAATCGAATTAGGTGAGCATAACATCGAGTTCAAGGCAATGACGACAACAAAATCTCAGGTCCTCGCCAATTTTATAGCCTATTTGAGGCAGTCCAAAGAAGACTTGGCAAGCATACTACCACTTTGGAAACTTCACACTCGTGGTGCGTCATCAAAAACAGGCACGAAGATTGGTATACAGCTAACTTTGTCGGTAGGAGAAATCTTGGAGCAGTCATTCTGTTTAGGATACAACGCTTCGAACAATGAGACCGAATACAAGGCCATTATAGCAGGCATGAAACTCGCCGTAAGTTTAGGAATGAAATCCCTTCACGCCTATACAGACTCTCAGCTAGTAGCCAATAAATATAACAGAGAATGCGCCGCAAATGGTTCAAGGATGAAGATTTCTCCAATTGGTGAAAGAACTCACAGCAAAATTCAATAACTACGCACTAACAAAGATACTGCGTGGAGATAACACCACAGTAGACGCCTTAGCCGTATTACTATCAACATCAGATGCATTACTAGAAAAGAGTCATCCCGGTCGAATTTAAAGAAAACCCAGCATTCAACGCACTGACGATGTGATGTTCATCTTGGATCAGCAAAAAGGGACTAGTAATCAGTCCGATCTAGAAGCCACACAAACTTCAGCACCGTACTGGACAGACATGATTATATGATACATCCAGCACAGGACACTACTAGAAGACCAATGTGAGGCGCATAAACTTAATATTCAGAGCTCAACATACTACATGATCGAAGACTAGCTATACAAACGCAGCTGCAGTGTTCCATACTTACAATGCATAAACACCAACGAGGCCCAAGAGTTACTCACTTAAATCAATGAAGGTTCCGAGGGGGGGGAGTCACTCTAGAGGACGAGTCCTAGCCATCAGGATAAAACGACAACGATACTACTGGTCAATGATGCTCCGACCATACATCAACCAACATAAGCTTCAACTTTAATTTTCATCCCCTACCTTTTCATTTTGATAGGAAACGGACATTATCGGGCCGATGGAGCCATCCAGAGTACAAAGACACAATGTTCTCATGAACTACTTCATGAAATGAGTCAAAGGTGAGTCCTACTCATAGATCACCGGAGAAACCATGAAGACCATCATAGGGAAGAATATTATATGCAGGCACAGACTCCCCAAAAAAATTTTGACTGACAACTGGACAAACTTGACATCAAGGCCCGTGCAATATGGCTGACATCACTGACATCAAGGTATTTCAGGCCTAATGGACAGGTGAAGGCAACCAACAAGAACATTCTCAACAACCTCAAAAACAATTTTAGACTCTGAGAAGTTGAGGTGGGCTGAAAAGCTTCCAGCCGTGCTATAGAGTTATGGAACCACGCCACAAAATTCCACAGGGGAAACATCGTTCTTCCTTTCTTTTGGCATCAAGGCAATGGTACCAGTGGAAGTCCAAGTCCTAAGCATACGAAGGACAGTTTGTCATGACAACAAATGACTCAATGACAAAATGTTAGAAGATAATCTGAACTTTGTGGATGAAAGAAGAGATCTTGCAATGGTAAGGATGTAGAACTACCAACAAATCGCTGCGAGACACTACAACTCCAACATCAGAGAAAGATGATTTAAAGAAGGAGAACTCGTACTCAGGAAAGTCTTTATCCACGCGAGGGAGCTAAACACCAAGAAAAATCGAAGCAAACTTAGAAGGACCTTACTGCACAATACAAGTCATTTTACACAGAGTATATAAATTAGAAGAGCCAGAGACAAAGAAGCTCGTGGTAAACGCGTGGAATACAGTTTACTTAAGAAAATATTATCCCTAAAGAAAAATGGAATATCCACTATGCAAAGACCAATCAATACGGCTGGCAACATTGACACCAAGGTATCCCGGGCCTTATGGATAGGCGGAGGCAACCAACAAGATCATTCTCAACAACCTCAAAAAGCTTTTAGATTCTGAGAAGTTGAGGTGGGCCAAAAAGCTTCCAGCCGTGCTATGGACATACGGGACCACGTCACAAAATTCCACAAGGGAAACATCGTTCTCCCTTTCTTTTGGCATTAAGGCAATGGTACCAGTGGCAGTCCTAGTCTCAAGCATACGGAGGACACTCAGTCATGACAACAAATGACTCAATAATGAAATATTAGAAGATATATGAACTTTTTGGATGAAAGAAGAGACCTCGCAATGGTAAGGATGCAGAACTACCAATAAGTTACCACGAGACACTATAACTCCAAAGTTAGAGAAAGAAGATTTAAAGAAGGAAAACTTGTACTCAGGAAAGTCTTTAGCAATGCGAGGGAGCTAAATGCCATGAAACTCGAAGCAAACTTGGAAGGACCTTAGCGCATAACACAAATCTTATGAAACGGGGTATATAGATTGGAAGAGCTAGAGACAAAGAAGCTCATGGTAAACGCGTGGAATGAAGTTTATTTAAAAAAATTATCCCTAAAGAAAAAAAGGAATAGCAATTATGCGATGACAGAGCAATACAGCTGACAACATCGATGCTGAGGTATCTCGGGCCTAATGAACAGGCGGAGTCGACCAACAAGAGCATGCTCAACAACCTCAAAAAATGTTTAGACTCTGAGAAGTTGAGGTGTCCAAAAAGCTTCCAGCCTTGCTATGGACTTACAGAACCACGCCACATAACTCCATAGGGGAAACATTATTTTCCCTTTCTTTTGGCATCAATGCAATGGTACCAGTGGAAGTCTTAGTCCCAAGCATACAAAGGATACTCAGTCATGACAACAAACGACTCAATGATGAAATGTTAGAAGATGATCTGAACTTTGTGGATGAAAGAAGAGACCTTGCAATGGTAAGGATGCAGAACTACCAACAAATTGATGCAAGAAACTACAACTTTAAAGTTAGCAAAAGAAGATTTAAAGAAGGAGAACTTGTACTCAGGAAAGTCTTTCGCAACATGAGGGAGCTAAACTTTCTATTGAAAAGGAGTCAGCTGTCTGCACAAGTCACCTTCTTTTAGGCTCTGCTGTTGGAAGAGCTAGAGAGAAAGAAGCATGTGGTAAACGCGTGGAATGCGGTTCACTTAAGAAAATATTGTCCCTAAATAAAAAGAGAATAGCCGCACTACGAGTGACATAATCTATGCATGTAATAAATTAAACTATGCTTAAGGCTTGATCTCTTGGGATATATTGTTGCTAAAGGTTTCACCCAGAAAGATGGCGTTGACTATAAAGAGACGTTCTCTCCAGTTTCTAAGAAGGATTCTCTAAGGATTGTTTTGGGTTTGCTAGCTCATTATGATTTAGATCTTCAAAAAATGGATGTAAAAACCGCCATTCTAAATGGAGAGCTTGAGGAAGAAATATATATGGACCAACCTGAAAGGTTTGTGCCCACAGAAAAAGAACATCTGGTGTGTAAGCTAAGAAAGTCAATATATGGACTTCAACAAGCTTCCAGACAATGGTACTTTAAGTTTAATGATACCATTACGTCATATGGTTTTTTAGAGATCATCGTTGATTGGTGTATCTACATGAAAGTCTGTGGGAGAAAGTTCATTATTTTGGTCTTATATGTTGATGACATTTTGCTTGCTGCAAATGACATCGGCATGCTATGTGATATAGAGAAATATCTCTCTAAGAACTTCAAAATGAAAGATATGGGTGAGGCATCTTATGTGATTGGGATGGAAATAATTCGAGATGGATCACAAGGACTGTTAAGTTTATCTCAGAAAGGATATATCAATAAGATTTTAGAGGGATATGGGATGGAAAATTGCTTCACAGGAAAAGCTCCAATTCAGAAGGGGGATAAGTTCAGTAAAATAAAATGTCCAAATAATGAATTAGAGCGTAAAGAAATAAAAAGAATTCCTTATGCATCAATGGTTGGGAGTTTGAACTACGTCAGACATGTACTCGGCTAGATATAAGCTTTGCTATTGGTATGTTCGGTCGATATCATAGTAATCTTGAAATGGACCATTGGAAAGCTACAAAGAAAGCTATCAGGTACATGCAAGGCACCAAAGAGTTCATGCTTACATACAAGATCCGACAACTTAGAGATCGTCGGATATTCAGATTCAGATTATGCTGGATGTGTCGATAGCAGAAAATTGATATTTTGCTACTTGTTCCTATTAGCTGGGGGAGTAGTATCTTGGAAGAGTGGAAAGCAGTCTGTCACTGCTACTTCCACAATGGAGGCCGAATTTGTGGCATGCTTTGAAGCCACAGTTCATGCATTGTGGCTACATAACTTTATCTCAGCACTTGGGATTGTCGACAACATAGCGAAGCCGTTGAGAAGTTATTTTGATAATTTCGTAGCTGTCTTCTTTTCTAAAAATGACAAGTACTCGAAGGGAGATAAGCACATTGAGTTAAAGTACTTGTCTGTGAAAGAAGAAGTGCAGAAACATAGAGTATCATTTGAACACATTAGGACGGACATGATGGTAGTGGATCCGTTAACTAAGAGATTACCACCCAAGAGGTTTATTGGCCATGTAGAGCGTATGGATGTTATAGATAAGACCTTGCTATTCTAGTTATGCTTTGGTCATTGTATTTATAAGACTCTGAATTCACTTAGAAATATGTTTTGGTGTTATTGTACATATAATTATTATAGTATATGTATACATTTTTTTTAAAGATAACATGTGTATTTGAGAATAAAAATCTTTCTCAATATTAAAGAAAGAAAAGAATAAAGTTAGGATTGATTTGTGATACATGGAAGGGAACTTGTTGTTCAATGATGGACAACTGCCATGATTTAATCAATTCTGATTTTATTATGATAACTAAAAGATTAATGAACTTTATATAAATGCGGCATTATAGATATTAAACTATAAAGTCAACACAACGGCCAAGTCGGAGAATGTAAAAGAATATTTTCCGTTATATGTGGCAGATGTGTTACTCGTTTAAATATAAAGTTTAAGTTCATATTAAAGCTTATGGATTCTAATATAAAAGATGATACCATGAGTGGATCGATTTCGACTAATGCATTAGAATCGGATGTATTGATAATCTTTTTTTTAATATTAAATTATATTGTATTGATCTTCTCTATTTAAAGTTATATGTATATAAATATGGTAATAATTAAATAAACTTACATATAATCATATATATATATATATAAAGAAAGTGGCAGTTATAAGCCAAAATAAACGTTCGTGACTTTTGCATTACTATAAAAGCAAAGTCAATTGTGATCATGGGTTATGTGTATTAACAAGACGTACAATTACGTAAAAGAAAACTCACGAATATAAAGAATAGTGATAGAGAAGAAGAGTGTTAGATTCCTTGTCCATTAAAGAAATTATTAAGGAGTTTAAGGCTAAGAGAAAAGAAAATTAATGTGAAGGTTGGATTCACAACATCATTAAGCAATGGATTAAAGTTGGTCTTTCTTCTCCAATACGAAAGTATTTGTTTTTCTGTTGATTTAACATAAATCTAGAATGAATCTCAGAATAGATTTCATAAATAGAAATCATAAAATAGAATTTATAACGAGTTCCTAATTATATATCTAAATTTAGAACTTTAACACGTGATGTGAAATATGTTGTGGTTCTTATTGAAAGAATACTTGGCATATATATGATAATATCTCTTGTTTTCAGAAGCTTGATAATGGAATTGTCGATATGAAATATTTTTAGTTTCTTGTGAGCTTTTTATCTATTTTCTCTATCCGACTCGTAAAGTAGTGATTGTTAATTGGCCAGCTAATGAGAGACACTTTAGCTATCTTTAAGTCACATGCCAAAAATCTATTTGAGAGTCCTATTTAGAGTGGTGGCGAAAATAGTATCTTTGTGGGATTTTGCTTTGCCTTAAGATTTAGTTTTTATAGGTGGCTTTCTTCATCGTAGTCTATATAACTGTTACTCAATTGTTTTTATTTGCATTCTGTATCCAAAACAAACAATCAAGAATAATATAGTTTTTGTTGGATTCAACAGATAAATATAGAGAATATGATTTAAATATCTGTTAAGAACTGAAATTGTTTCTTTCTCTTTCTCATATTCGAGCTAACTTATTCTGTAATGATTGTAGATAAGTTTACGCATTTTTTCATTAGTGATCTTGTTTTCCACTATATTTTTGGAGAATATTATAATTTCCCTATCAACGTCGGATTAGACGGTGCATTTGCCTTCTTTATTGTATCAATCAATCCTCATGGATTGGCAAGATCTTATTTCTTTAAGTGGTTAGCATGCTGATTCTTTTTTCTCGGAGGATATTCTTTCCTTTAATGTCGAGTGCACCGATTCTAGTCCCTTTCTTGATTTTGGGTCACTTTGTGGACCTTCTTTCTTTCAAATTAGATTTTTTCATTGGGCTCAAACAATTTGGGCCTATCCATCAATAGTAGCCTCCTAACTTCTGTATTCGAACGCGGGAGAATAATGAAGCGATTCAATTTCTTTTTCCTTGTTTTGTTCTGCGATTAAATCGACAGCCATTGGAGTTCGTGTGTCTTTATAAAGCACGTGGGTTGGTGGTTCCTTGGACATTTGTGTCGGTTGCAACCATTGCTTCACCATCCCCTCATGCTTTAACTTATGTCGTTTCTTATATGTAATCATTCCTACTCTCTTCTACATCCTTTTGCTTTCGGCGAATCTTTCAAACTGCTTTTCTCTTCTTTTTTAATTCTTGCTAGGAACTTGCTTTGATCTCCTAAGATGTCTTCTAAATCTTCCCTAAATGTTCTTTGCTATAGCCTGAGGTGAGGTCGGGGAATGTCTCCTTGCAATTTGGAGCAGTTTAAATCTCGCCATGGTATCTTTTCTGACGATGACCTCTTGGGTTCTCCTCTAGAGTTTGAGCAGGATATGTACATTTGGGCCCCTGCGGAAATGTACGTTTGGGCACCCGATCCCAGAGTGTGTTCTCTTGCTTCTATGGGAACTACAGATTGCTTTAGGCAAAATGTACCTTCTCTCCTTTGCCATGTGTTGGTTTGCTTTACTCTTGAAAAGGAATTGAATGTTCTGTTGAGTCATCGTTCACTCATTCTTTTTTCATGTTCTTTTACGTAAGCACCATGGCGACATTTTCCCTTGTCACTACACTTCTCACCTCGAGTGAATCATGAATACTCCAGAGTGAGATGATAATGGAAAGAAAAAGGATTTTGGTTTATCAAATCCTCTGCCCTTCTCAAGGATTGCCCATTTGACCTAGTCCTCTCTTAGTGGAGTCAAGTGCTCGGTTGGGTTTTTGACGATTCTGTTCTTTTTTCCTTTTCTGCTTTTTTCCTACTTTTTTACAGTTCTTTATTTGTAGGTATAGTTGAGCTATATCCTGCCTGGAGTGAAAAGATCATCGCTGAGCTTAAGAAATGTGATTGCTCTTTAATTCTTTCACTGCCAGGAGGATCCGACATGCTCTTTCTCCTTTGGCTCCTGCACTCATGGCTGGCGGCTTCTCTTGGTCTCTGTTTTGTTCTCTAGTTGGTTCTGATTGTCACAGAGGTACTTATGTTAATACCTATCTTTGTGTTTTTTGAATATCTATGTTGATCGTGATGCTAAATCATAACGCTCTTCCCGCTCCTTCGGTCTCCAGGCATACTCTTTTGTGTCCTTTGTTGCGTTCTAAAATTCAACGAGGTGATTGTCTTTCAAGCTCAAAAATGGCATGTGATTCTCCTCGTTTAGATGGGAACACTGGTTTTGGCGCTAAGGCCCATGTTGAGAGGCATATGATTCATACTGGAGAGCCCTCTTCTAAGAGGACACATACTAATTCAGGTCATCGTGTGGAGAATCGACCCTTGGAGGCGCCTGATTCACTCAGCGCTGGGGTATATTTCTTAGTGGCCTTTCGTCCTTCTGATCATCATTGAAGACTTCTTAATCTCATTGGTTTCCAAAATCATGAAGAAAGTTTCATTCCAGGGGACTATGTCCGATCTTGGCTTAGCATGCTTCCTTGTCGTTCAATTGTCTCTCTTTTTGTTTTAACATCAGAAAGGTGTTTTCACCTCCCTCTCTCTCTTTTTATAGGTTGTTGGAGCTATTACTCGCTTAGTGATGCTGTACGAGTCTTATCAGTGCGAGATTCCGCCGTCTTCCTAAGCCAAGGATGGTCAGTCCTTAAACGATCTTTCTGCCTCCCCAGCCTAGATTACTGAGAAGACCGAGATGTTGGAGGAAGAGATGAAGTCAATGGCTGTGGAGTGTACTTCATCCGTTAAGAAGGTGGATCGTCTGGAGAAGGATAAGCGTGTATTGGTTGCTTCAAAGGAGGAGGAAATTAGAAGGTTCTGAGCATGGATTGCGCACAGATTGTGAAGCAATATTGGAGAGCTTTGGAGAAAACCAAAATGGTCCTTGATCAACAGGTCAAAAAATTCGAGTATGCAAAGGTCCTTGCAGCTATTGAAGCCCACTTGGAGACCTTCATATGATGTCGTGGTGGTAACATCACCGAGGAAGTTATGGATGAGATAAGGCAACAATGCCTGGCTGCTAACGCTTCTTTTATGTCAGTGAAGGGTCTCAGACTTGATATTCATGACTTGGGCGTCAAAGCTCCTCCACAAAGCTCGGCGAAGTTGATAACAAGATTTTTCAGGTCAATGCCATCAAATCCTAATATGCTACGACAATCAATGCAGCATAACAGGTTATCGAACCATAAGAGTGTTATTTCTATCACTCAGAACTAATAGGATTAATCCTAATCCAAGCCAAATCAATATCAAAGATTCTATCACAGTCTCAATTAAGCAACATATAAAACAGAGCAATAGAAAACAGAGCAGTCGATGAAAAACAGAGCATAAAGAAACAGAGAAATGAGTTAAAAACAGAGCAAGGAAATAAGATCGAATAACAACAAGGTAATAAGTGATTAAATGAAAGCTAGGCATTGAGGAGCGAGATCAATGATCTATGCTTAGCTAGGAAACTCTAAATTGCTTAACAAACCCTTAGGAATCAGTCTCAAGTAGTGGATTCTACACAATCAATTTCATTCTCATGAACACAGAACTTTGCTTAACGCAACCGAGACCTAACTCTTATTAGCTAAATCTAATCAAGCAAGCATTAAGAAACAATCCACAATAGGCAAAAATCAGTCTAAAGAATCAATCTCCTAACCTAGACCTAATTATCTCAAAATTTAGTTCAGTCAAACATTTCATCAAACACTTATTGGGTGGATGAATGCAACAAATCATATTTTAAATAGCTACTAAGAAATAAGCATGAAGATTACTAAATCTGATGAGATCCTATCAATTCTAAGCTTAAGCAACCTAGATTTCCCTAGTTCCATATAGATCTACCCCATTTCCTCAACACCCAAGTGAATATACTCAAACTTCATAAAAAAATGCAAAAACTCAGAAATTAAAATAAATATCATGATAAGAAAGAGCAGAAAGAGATAAACAAGATTAACCAAACATACATTGCATAAACTCAAGCAGCCAAAAAAATATCTATGGATCATGGTATGAATACAAGAGGGGAAAAGAGAGAAAAAAATATAAAACTTAGCCAAATGAATGAACTAAGACCTGGACTATTTTTGAGAGTCCAATGAGTATTTATACCCATTTTACAAAACCCTAAAAATGATCAAAACATAGAGAAAAGGTCAACAAAATGAAGCCTAGATAGAGAACTCGAAGTATGCTCTTCGAGTTGTGTGGTGAAGTCATGTTTTTTCTTTAGGAAAAATGCAGCTACAAGGGTGCACTTCGATTTGTGCCTTCGAGTTCAGTTTCAGCTTGTCTGTGGGCAGCCAACTTGACTTTAGCAATTGGAGTTGGCGCTTCGAGTTGGTTATGTCTCAGCCAAATAACAAAACTTGACCTTAGCACTTCGAGTTGTGCATTCGAGTTGGTCAAGTTTCCTTCCTTAGCTGTTTTATTTGATCAAGTCTTGCATTCCAATCTGGTCCTTGTTAGTCTTCACGTCTATTTGCATCCAAAATACTCCAAAAATCTTCCAAAGTACCTAAAATCATTTCATATACTGAATGTATGCAATGCAAATGCAGAATGTGCAATATGAAGCTAAAAGGACTCGGATATGGTACAAATACTATGAATATGTATACTATATGTGCCAAATAAGGCTCCTACAACATTCTAAAATGCAGACATATCAACTCCCCAAACTTAGATTTTGCTTGGCTTCAAGCAAATGCAAAGACCTAAGAAGGAAGAAAGGTTGCAAACACAGAGAATATCTCACCTTAAACGAGCAGCTTATCAGACCAAGACTGTAATCCACATACAAACCTTTATCACTATGGAAAAACACAATGTAATTGCATCCAAGCTTAACATCCAATCCAAATTTCCCTAATGCCTAAGCTGGGTTTTAAAAATACAAGTCTAATATCACTACAGGAAAACTGAGTTTTCTTAGCACCCGAAAAACGCTATCATAAGAGATCACAACGTTATTAAAAACGCTCTGTCTGCCCTCATAATATGTCAGATACTTTAGATAACAAAATTTTGCACTACTATCTTATTGTCATATACTATAACGCATTTTAATGTGCAATTAGAAATTATATAATAATGTTTATTTTGAGTTATTAAAAACTGTATATATATATATATATTTATATTTTGGTCGATTTAAATGATTTTTGCATTTTTGATTTTAATTTTTGAATTTTGAATTTTAAAAACTCCAATTTTTATATACAGAAACAATATCAATAATAATAATGGTAATTTACAAAGGCATGTTCAGTCATGCTAAAAATGAGAAGGCTAACAAAAAACCATGAAAATCGAGATAATTGTAGAGAAAGCGTTTGCACCATAGCTCTGGAGGTCTTGTGGCAATAGTGGTCTTGAGAAAATATGACCACCAATCATCACTACAATCTGCTCTTGTGACTAGCTCTCTTGTTAACCATTTCTTAGTAGTTTTGTATGCATCATTGTTAAGAGAAGCATCCAAAATCTAAAAACCAAATGACAACGAAACATAATCAACTATTGTGTATACAAACTTAGAATATAGGTATCGAAAAAATTGCAATGAGAATATGCTTATACCTTTCTTAAACACAGAGATGGTTTGATTAAATAAAGCAATGCTTCATTGAATAGTGAAGACTGAGATACACCCTGAATATGATCTAACCACAAAATTTCTTGATTCATAATTCATAAGAAAACAATCATACATTAAGGAAACTTTGATTTATGTATTATAAGATTCAAATTTGTTACCGCTAGAAGATCAGAGCCATGGATTTGGTTGAAGTATTTATAGACATGTTGAAGATGAAGTTTGCTACTTGTGCTCAAAATTCTAATAGCTTCATCTTTCTCTATGGCTTCATCTACTGAAGAAGCCACTGCTTCAGCCAGAATCTTAGCTTGAAGAATATAGTCAGCCAATACAAGTCAGCATCTAACGTTGTTTAAATGGTAGAAGCAATTCAATCAAAAGGAATCAAATTCATTTTTATAAACTATGAGATTCCTAAATAGGTTTCAGACTTCAGCTCAATGCACAAACATATATAAACTACAAGAGACCTCAGGGAGTTTATGTACTTTCACTTCTTTCAGTCAAAAAATGAAGAGAAAGATATACACTAACCTGGAACTCCTTTGAATTGCTTAATCATCTTTGTATGAAGATCTAGAGCACCTTTCAAAAACTAAATATCTTAACATCAGAAACACAACCTACAACCATATGATTAGAGGAAGACAAATAAGAAGTTTCATCGACACGACCAAGCTACCTCTGGATCCGTTCATGGACTTCCATCCTCCTCTTCTCGTTCTCTTTCTTATCTTATCATTTTCCCTCGAAAGCTCTTTTTCTTTCCTTTCTCTGCGTTTTATATTTATTCAATGAACTCTCTAGATAAAAATGATACGTCTTTTTTAAATTTCGTCACACTTGAAAACTTTAGGCGGAAATAGTTGAAAATATAGCACACTTGGAAAAAAAGAGGCGGGCATTAAAAAATTTTAGGTGCTACACTTAATGGTAGTGTTTGACAATCTATAAACGCTATTAGGTTTATGTCAACCATAGCACAACTACGCAAAACGCTATATGCCTGCTATTAATACCTATTTTTCTTGTAGTGCCCTTATTTCTAGTTTTGCATGTCTCAAGAGGAAATACCAATCAAAGAACATATGATTTAACTTCCCTAAACTTAACAAAACTTAATTTGATTAAGCACAATCATCTTTTCTTGTTTGGGTTCATTTTAGCACATGCTCATGGTCTTTAGGATCTACAACCGTTCAGAGGTCTGCTTCACATCCTTTTTGAGGTGCAAACGTGAGAGGGTTGCTTCATATCCTGCTCTCAGCTTTCTCAATGAGACACAAAAATGTACGGATTTACGTACATTTCTCGTTCACCTTAGGCATCATTGATTGAGCTGCATTTGTAAGATAGTTACTGTCAAGTTAAACTCAAGGAAGGAAAGCATTCAATGCATCTCAAGGCCATAGATTGGCAATTAAAGTTCAATTAGAAGGGATCAAACCAGATTCTTTCGAGACACAACACAAGGACAGTTCTCGAAGGTGAACGATCTAACCATTAGCTTTCCAAAGGGAAAGACTACCAATCCAAAAGCTCACAATGGTTACTAGTTAATCAACCTACAAGACTGCCCATCCTTAGCAAGATAATTCTCAAAACACAAGTGCAAATGCATGAATCCTAAATGAATGCAATCTAGACACAATACTAAATGAATGCAACTATATGAACACTCTGTTTTTGTGGAATACATTACAAATTTTTATGATTTTTCTATGCTTTAAATTCTATGATATGCAATGAAATATGCTGAAATGATTAATGGATTTTTATACCCTAGATGATATGTGTAATCTACTATGGAAAACAAACTAAGAAACACAGAACACATGGTTAATGTCCTCTAGAACCCTCCCCCAAACTTAAATCACACAGTTTGTATAAAAGCCAAAAGAAGGATTCTAGACCAGCAACAAAACCCCTTCTGGAACCTCGCTGACCAAGGGCGAGATACCCCTTCTGGAAGCAGCAAAGTGTCAAACTCGGGGTATCCCTCGCCAAACCATGTCAACTTCTGCACTTTGAATCCTTAGAAGCTCGATTCTCATTACCATATCAGTCAGTGACTGTCCCAAGCCCGTTCAAATCATTTTCCTGCATGAAAGACATTCCAAAGCATGAAACATATAGATATAGCCGGTTTAGTATGAAATGATAAAAAATAGTATGAATGTGATCCTCATTGTACAAACCATGACTGGTCCATATCGAGTACTAATGTCAAGTGAAGAGAGTTATTGGCTCGTTAGGGTTCAATTTTCCCCAATTGCTGCCTTTAACCTCTACACTTGATTTCATGAATCTTAATGACCTTAAAAACAGACAATCTAACCACAAGAAAGAATAGAAAAAGATTGCAAAAATGAACACAAGCAGAAGTTTGAAAGTAAAACCAAGTATATACAAGGACATGCATATGACTTCCTCCCTAGTAAGCTTGTTTATAGTGAGCTTGTTTGCACTAGCATTCTGACCTTGAAGGATTTGATGTAATGTAGTCATTACCTTTGGCTTTTGTGGTTCTGGATGAGCTTGTGGAGGCTGGTTTGGATGACTCTGAGGAGTGTGCTGTCGAGGTACATAGTTGTTGTTGTATGGCTTGTAACCAGCACATGAACTCTTTTCATGAAGCAAACCTCTCCAATCTTGTCTTCCCCTCTCACTGAATGTACATGCTTTTGATGTACTAACAACAACATGTCCAATTTAGCATTTAGAGGATTAATCTCCTTCTTGCTTGCTAAGTCCGAATCATCTATGCTCTTGCCACTGCTAGTACTATCTTCTTCATACTGATCTTGAGCTTGTGCAAGGCTCTCAATCAACTCCCAACCATCATCGACATCATTATTAATGACATTACCATTGGTAGCAGTATCTACCTAGATGCGGAATTGTGGAAGGACTCCACGATAGAAAGTGCTGAGCATTGTCTCAGTTAGGTAACCGTAATGTGGGCACTAATTCTGATATTGTTTGAAACGGTCCCAGGCTTCAGAGAATGTCTCGGATCTCCTTTGCACAAAACTAGTGAGTGCAGTGCGAAGCTTTGCTGTTTTAAAGTAGAGAAGAACTTAGCCAGGAATGTTGTCTTGCATTGATCCCAAGATGTGATTGTCCGTGGAGGTAGAGACTTCTCCCATGTATGAGTTTTGTCCCAAGTGAGAATGGGAACAACCTCAACTTAAGAGAATCTTGACTAACCCCATTCAGCCCAATAAGGCCACAAAGCCTCTGAAACTCATCCAAGTGATCAAGGGGATCTTCACATGACAGTCCATGGAACTTGTGATTGTGATCCATTGTGATGATGCTACTCTTGATCTCAAAAGTAGTGTTGGGGATGGCAGGTGATGTGATCCATGACATGGGGAATGTGAATTAGGTGTATCACCTACCCCGGTTGGCCTTGACATGTGAAAACAGGTTCAAGGACATCAACTTATGCTTGATTAGATGTTGTGTTGTCCATAATAAGCCAGAAAAATTACCGAGAGAGTAGAACTCGAAGTGGTATCAGCGAGTCTTGGTAGGAAAAAGTGCAGCAGAAACTAAGCCTCGAGGTTGGATCTGTGAGTGTCAGTTTCGAGTTCCCCTGTAACTCACCAAAAACAATAAAAACAGGTTAGTAACACATGTTACCACGAAAAGTAACCAGAACTTGGTCTCAAGAGATCCTAATTTCTGAATGTAGCAAAGGAATACACCCAAATGGCAATGACGCCAATTTCATAACAAGATCTATCAGGTCAATGCTATCAAATCCTAATATGCTAGGAAAATCAATGCAACATCAGAGGTTATCTAACCATAAGGGTGTTATTGTTGTCACTCATAACTCATAGGATCAATCCTAATTCAAGCCAAATCAATATCAAAAATTCTGTCAAAATCTGATTAAGCAACCTATAAAACAGAGCAATAGAAAATAGAGAAATGGATAAAAGACAGAACATAAAGAAACAGAGAAATGAGTTAAAAATAGAGCAAAGAAATAAGATCGAATAAAAACAAGGTAATAAGCGATTAAAAGAAAAATGGGCATTAAAGAGAGAGGTCAATGATCTATGCTTAGCTAGGTAACTCTAAATTACTTAACAAACCATTAGGTACGATCTCAAACAGTGGATTGTACACTATTAATGTCATTCTCATGAACACAGAACTTTTCTTAATTAAGCTCAGACCTAACTCTCACCAGCTAAATCTAATCAACCAAGCATTTGAGAAACAATCCACAATAGCTGATAATCAGTCTAAACAATCAATCTCCTGATCTAGACATGATTATCTCAAAATTTAGTCCAGTCAAACATTTCATCAAACACTTGTTGAGTGGATGAATGCAACAAATCAATTTCAAATAGCTATTAAGAAATAAGCATGAAGATCACTAAATCTGATGAAATTCTATAAATTCTAAGCAACCTCGATTTTCTTAGTTCCACATAGATCTACTTCATTTTTTCAACACCCAAGTGAATCTACTCAAACTTCATAAGAAAATGCAAAAAACCAGAAATTATAATAAATAGCATGATAAGAAAGAGCAGAAAAAGATAAAATAGATTAACCAAACATAAATTGCATAAACTCAAACATCCAACATATATCTAAGGATCAAGGTAGGAATACAAGAGGGGAAAAGAGAAAAAAAACTTTAAAACTTAGCCAAATGAATAAAGTAAGACGTGGTCTGTTTTTGGGAGTCTAATAGGTATCTATACCTATTTTACAAAACCCTAAAAATGGCCAAAACACAGAGAAAAAATCAACAAAATGAAGCCTAGATAGAGAATTCGAAGTATGCACTTTGAGTTGTGAGGTGATGTCATGCCTTCGAGTTCAGCTTTGCTTGGTCTGTGGGCAGACAACTTGACTTTAGCAATTGCAGTATGCACTTCGAGTTGGTTATGGTTTAGTCAAATAAGACAACTTGACCTCATCACTTTGAGTTGTGCCTTCGAGTTGGTCAAGTTCCCTTCCTTAGCTGCGTCCTCTGATCAAGTCTTGCACTCCAATCTGGTCTTTTCTAGTCCTCATGTCCATTTACTTCCAAAATGCTCCAAAAAGCTTCTAAAGTACCTAAAAACACTCCATATGCAGATTCTATGCAAAGCAAAATGCAAAATGTACAATATGAAGTTATAAGGACTGTAATATGGTGCAAATGCCATGATATGTATGCAAAATATGCCAAAAAGGCTCCTAAAATATCCTAAACTGCAGACATATAAGAAGTCTATGCCTTTGGCTTCCAACCATGACTCTGGCGATGGCTCCGACTCTCCAGTTTGCCGATGGATCAACTACACATTCGTTTTGTTTTCCTTTTTTTTTTGTTTTCTTTTTTCTCTTCTTCTTGTTATACCATTTGGTTTTTGGTGCCCTGATGGGCATTTTTTATTGAACTTGGCTTGTTTTGTTCTTTCTTTTTGACATGAATTCATGATTTTTTTATTTATTTATTCTTTGACCGTGATCATTTTTTGTTTATCCGCTAAGTAGCTGGATTCGGATTTAGCCTTTTTGACTACCTATTTTAAGCTGTTTGCTGCGTGCTATTTTGCGACTTTTGGCATGTTTATTCGACATGTTAGAATTCAGTTATATTGCTTACTAGGCCACTTTTTATTGCAGTTTTTCTTTCTTTGTTTTTGGGTCTCAGCGGACTCTTTAGGTTTTGGCAGGAATTTAGACGTTGCTTCGTATGTTCCTCAAGATCTGTGTCGATTTGATGGTTCTAAGACAAGGATCCCGAAGGGTAAGACTGACGTAGGTGGTCGTCAATGACTGTGAACCTATATTGGATTATTTACATAGAAGAATGGAAAAAATTGCACACCTTAAGTTTATTTTTACGAATGAGTCTTTGGATAGGTAGAAGCAAGATCAAGGTATGACGTTTATCCCTCTCGACGCTCTAGGAGATATATCCCCTGAAGGTGTTCTTGAAGGTTACCGGTGTGCCTTAGCCATATTCTTCGAGAAGTGTTTCGTTTTCTTCCTTTTTAATTCGTTTTCTGGCTAGGTTGGGCTTGACTTTATCCCAGCTATGTCCTTCTTTTGTCCAGGTGGTTCTGGGTTTGTACGTGCGCACTGTTGAGGAGAGAATCCTTTTTAACTCTATAAATCTTCTTTCACTTTATACCATCAAGCGTTCAGACAATTTCCTTTATTTGTCAAATAGGAAACCTGTGCTGAAGGTTATTATTGATGGTCTTCATGACAAAAACTTGGACTAGCACCACTGCTACTTTTTCTTTAAATTTCTCTGAGGATCATTGGGGATTATCCTCCTTGGTCCCTTTTAAGAAAATGGCAGAATACCTTTGGTTAGGAGTTTATTCTTTTTGATTCGAGTTATTTTTATCCTATGACCCTTATCTTGTTCTCTTTCCTTTGTTAGGTTGTTTTGCTTTTCCTTCAGTCGAGGATTTGGTGTGCTTCGTCATGGCGTTTAAGGTGGACAATTGTGTGTGGGATTGTTTCACTCCGGCAAGTGAAGAAGTCTCTGGTTGAGAGTTGGTCTCATTATCTCAGTGCTTATAGCACGGTCCTTCCTCCTGTCAGCGCTTTGACTTTTCCAATTTTTGTTGGACCCTCTTCTACTTATTTTTGTGGAGACAGGTATGTTTTTGGTCTTTGATTGTTGGTTTGGCGTAATCTCCATTCGTTTGATGTTGTTTTCATGGCAGGTTCTTCTTCCGAGAATATTAGTGAGACTTTGCTGCTTTGCCGAAAGCTTTGTTCCAAGCACTCCTAGGATATGCCTCAATTTTCTTGCCTCAGGGATGATGTGCCTTCTCCGCATGGCTTGCCTCATGAGAATTTACTTTGTTCAGGGCATCGTGGATCTATCTCCGCCTTCTCTTCATGCAGCGATACGCGCCCGCACCAAGATGGATCCTAGTAGGGCACTTTCCTTTGGCGGATCTGGTGCGGCTAATTATTCTCTGGATGGGCACGCGTTTCCTACGTTGGGGAGCTTTTTTGGAGGTTTTAAATGCTTTTTGTATGATTCAGAGGGCTAATGTTGTGCTCCTTTCTGTTGATCAGATGAGGCCTGTGGAGTCCTATGTGGGGAATGCATTGAGTCATATTCAGGTGTTGTTCATTTTTATTTTTTGAACAAGCCTTTTTCATCTCTATGTCGGGTTCTGATATTTTTATTTTAGGCAACGATGTCTATAAACAAGTTTTGTTCCCTCGCTGAGAAGTTGGAGATCGCTGTTGACACTCAGGCTTTTTTTGAGGTCGTTGAGGCAGAAGTTCTCTGGGGTAAAGAGTCTATATGTGGCCTTAAATCCAAAGTTGCGAGCTTTGAGGAGTGTCTCATATTTGTGGTGGTTGATATGTAGTCTCTAACTGGTAGGAAAATAAAGCTTGTTGCTGAAACTGTTCAGAAAGATGAACTCTTTTCAGATTGTCTTTCAGGTTATAGGGAGAAGATGGTTCAAAGATCATGGGCTGAAGAGTGTGAATCGCGGCTGCACCAGTATGTGAAAAACATTTGCCTTATCAAGCAAATTCAAGCAGACCTGCTGGATCCTTCTAAGGAGCATGCCAATCTTACTGCCCTTGTTGATGAAGAGTACTCTCATCTTATAGAGTTAGAAACTTCCAACCTAAATTTTGAGTCAATGCTAGCATAATTGAAATGACGAGTTGCCTTGTTGATATCGAAGTCCAACAGTTGGCTACAGCGAGTACGGTAAATCATGTATTCTCTTCTATGGTTCTTGAAGACCCTATTGTTTTGGGTGTGAATGCCAACGCGGGGGACTCTATTTAATTGGCTGATCTATTTAGTCGTCATCTTCTCTTTCTTCTTCTTCTTTAAAACTTAGTCGGTGACATGACCTATCTGTTCTTTGTATCTTTTTTTTTTGAAGTTGGTGGACCTGTTTAGCCACCGTTAGTTGATCCCGTTATCTTTGACCTTTGCTATATGTGTTTTTGTGTGTAATTTTTGAGTCTTTTGTTTTCCTTCTGGCTATATATATAGAGAGATAGCTCTTCTGACTTCTTTTGTTTGCCTTTTGGCTATATATATATATATATATTTGTGTATCTTTCTATGTTACCTTTCGAGTCACGTTTAGTCTTAAAAACCCATTTACAACCAACGTTCTTGAAACCATCAGGAAACTCTACTAAGTCCCAAAAATAATTAACACCCATAGAAGTCATTTTGTCTTCTGCGACATTTAACCATTTTTCAAAATTCTCACTTTCCACGGATTTTCGGAATGTGCTCGGATCTTCATCAAGGCTTAAGTCACATTCACTTTCAATACCGTAAACCACATAGTCATTTGGAATGGTATATCTTCTTTCCCTTACAGGTCTCCTTATAGGTTCTTGTGGTACACTACTCCCTTCTTGAAATGTGACTGGTTCATTGACTACTTCTTCATCTAGTGGAATTGCTTTTGATTATATTGTTCTATTGTATCATTTGACTGTACTGAAACAACAGGAACAACAACTTGAAGTGCAAACACATGTGAAGAAGCTTCAACCTGAACTTCTTTAATGTGCACCTTTCTTTGTTCACCACTCCCACTAGTTTGACAATTCTCAATGAACCTAGCATTCCCTGTTTCAAATATTCTCATACTATGGTTAAGACAATAAAATACATACCCTTTCGATTTTTCAGGATAGCCAATGAAAAATCAACTGACAGTGCTAGAGTTGATTTTCTTTTCATGTGGGTTATATGGTTTTACTTCTGCTAGACAACCCTAAACACGTAAATGTCTTAAACTAGGTTTTCTCACAGTTCGGAAAGAGTCTTAGGAACTGCATTACTAGGAACCCGATTCAGCATATACATTGCAGTCTTTAATGCATATATCCACAACGAAAGTTGTAATGAACAATTATTTAACATACTCCTAACCATATCTATTATAGTACGGTTTCGTCTTTCAGTCTTACCATTCTGTTGAGGTGTTCCTTTTATTGTGTATTGTGCACAAATGCCTCTTCTCTTAAGTAACTTTGCAAATGGACTAGGACATTGTCCACTTTCATTGAATTTTCTGTAAAACTCACCACGTCTATCAGATCTCACAACTTTTATTTTTCTTTCTAACTGTATTTCTACCTCATCAATGAACACCTCTAGGACGTCCACTCACTTAGAATTTTTATGCAGTAGATAAGTATAACCATAACGTGAATAATTGTCAATAAAAGTAATAAAGTATTTTTCACCACTCCATGGAGCATCAAATTGACCACATATCAGTGTGTATTAACTCAAAAATTTGAGTACTTCTTGTGGCTGATTTCTTTACCAACCTCATATTTTTTAGGAAACGTGACCTGATCTTTTATACCACAAGAATGTTGAGCTTTCATTATATGCACTATGTTTTATGCCTTGATTCTCAACATTAAACAATGATTCAAAAAACTTTATATCATGATTAAACTTATAAAGTGAATCAAACTTTGTACCACTAGCATAAAAATAGTTATTTGGGTACATAGTGGAAACACCATATCCAATCTTAAAATTGAAACCTAAATCGCCCAACCTACTTACCGAAACAAGATTTTTAGCACACTCAGGTACAAAGTGACACCTTTCAAGATCTATATGACATCCAATATCTAGCATATAAAAGGATATTGAGGTGTGCAAGTAGGTTCTTGAGTGGTGTTCAAGGCAATGTGAACACTACTCGCACATTCTCCTCGCCATCATGCCCCGAGGGGTTCTGGTTCTTTGTGAAATTTTTCCTCTCCTCGCCCGTTTTCCTCCGAGGGTTAAGTGAGAGGCAAACTTTATCTTAGCTTTATAAGGTCATCACTTCCTCAAAAGCTCCTCAAACCTGAGACCGAGATTTCAAGCATCCAGCAATAATTATCATAGACTAGCAAAAAATTCTTAAAAATTCAAATAAAACTAAACTGATTCTAAAAGCGAAATTTTTAAAAAGAGTTCTTAAAAATAAAGGATAATCATGGGATTCCCTCCCAAGTGAGCTTGTTTAGAGTCTTAAGCTCGACTCTTCATACGCTTTTAGTATGGTTGTGCAAATAGGTTCTAAGTTAAATTTATCCTAATATGATTGTCATTGGTTTATTACCCAGAAGGAACTTTGAATATGAGCTTAATGGCTTAGAATGCTTTGATTGAGTTTACCCTAGTATTTTGGCTAACTTTTGTGATCTTCAGATACTGCCTCAACAGGGAGTCAATCAGAATTCAGGATCCTTTGAGGGAAAGCAATAGTTTGAGGATGGGTTTTCTTTGAATGATAGTCAGTCCTCGGTTTGACAGCAAGGAGAGCAGAACGAGGAAGTGTTGTTATGTTGATGGTTTTTAGAGGAGGCAGAAGAAGACAAATCTCGGTATGATGACAGCTCATGAAGTGGGAGCCACAAGGAAACCAACTTTTGTGGAAACCTATGAGTGGTCAAGTCNGGAAACCAACTTTTGCGGAAACCTATGAGTGGTCAAGTCAAAGGGGAGACCAATCCAATGGTCCGAGTTGATTGTGGATTCAAAATTTAAATGAAGGGTCAAGATTATGCCGAGGACAAAGATCTAGGATTCTGCAATTCTCTCCCCAATCTTCTCGCTCACCAAACACGAGATTGTCTCCTCATCACTTCCAAAATTTTCTCCTCATCTAAGCTCAAAACTAGGCCATAGAAGAGATATAATTTTTGCAACCTTCTTCATCTTCTTTTCAAGCACTTAAGCGAGCAAATTTTCCTCTCCGAGTCAACCTTATCTCACCGAGTTACTCTCTCTCTTAATCACTGAGTCACTCTCTCTCTTCCGAGTTCAAGCAAATCCTTCTTCATCGTCAAGCATGTCTTCCGGCGAGTTGAGAATGGTGAAAGAATACCAAAGCAAGTTCATGCATGATGCGAGGAAGGCTGGAAGGAAAGAATCAGCGGTGGAACTTAGCAACCTATCTCGGGACCGCCGTGATAACAGGCCTCGCCGATACATTATCCAATCGGACGATGAGGATGAAGATGTTCAGATGCGAGTGGAGATTCCGATCACAGAACCTGAAAGAAGATCGGCGACAATGCCAATGGACTGGAGATATGAGCACAGGGAAACCGGCTGGGCTCAAGAAAAAAGGAAGGGAAAACAGATCGCCTCGCCAAGTAG
>OVBA01003787.1:0-26293 GCA_900406435.1 Lepidium aucheri
GAGTACATTAGAACGTTTCTATACTTTGGATAAATATAATGAATAACGAATGTTGTATTTAATTTTTGTGAGTTTGTTTGGGAATGTGTTGAGTTGGTACAACTATGAAGTTTCTACTCTTGTCGATCTTTTCCAACTGTTGATAAGGAGAACTGGTTGCATTTAGGATACTTAGATGGGACTTGTAGTTACACTTCCAAGTCTTGTCTTGCACCTCATTCAATTTACACGNTGCTCTTCTTTGGTTCTAGGCGATCAGCGAGCCTCATACAACTTACGTTTACATTGTAATTTTGTAGATCTTAATATGAAAACAACAACAACAGTTTACTTCCAATTCATAAGTAATTTTGGTCTATGGTTTGATTTCAATTCCATTCAAAAAATTTAAAATTATAGATACTGAATCTAACTGGAATTAAAAATACTTTTTTTTGTCGACAGTATTAAAAATATTTTGATTATACGTAACTAATATTTTTTTTGATATAAGGTTATTTTCAGAAAAAATAATCATTTGAAACTAATGTTGTGAAAATCAAATCAGACGGGCCGGTCCAACCGGTTGGACTGTGACTCGGTATTAAAATCAATCCGACTTGAACTAAAATTTAGATTTAAGATAAACTAATAAATCTGATAAAAACCGATAAAACTAATGACCCGAATCAATAATAAAACTCGGTTCACTAATAATTTATATTTTTTGTCAATACTGGATCACAACTGGCCGTCCTATTAGCCAAGTTCCTACATAATATAAGCAGCATGACTCGATCCCTAAATATGCAAGTGCGCTTGCTTTGTGTGGATTTACCACCTGCTGTTAAACTAAAGGTCACAGTTTTTAAAATTTTTTTAACTATTATTCTATAATTTTTTTTTATTTCATTCAATAACAATACAAAACTTAAAGTTTTAAAACCAAAAATTACAGCATAAAAGTTAATTTCTTATATTCTTGTAAAATATACTGATTATAATTAATAAAGATAGTGTTTGTATATTTACTGTTTATAAATTATAAATAATTTTAGTAGATAGTTTGATTTAATGGAGTATAGAATTTGTTTACCTATTTATTATTTTCAAATGTGTTTTGTTATCTTTATAGAATATCATATTACTGATCTTAGTTTATTTTACGTCATGCCATACATATATATAATATATAAGAAATCTGAAAAACAATTTCAATCTGTTAAACCGATCCGACCAACTATCTATGAATATTGCCGAGTTAGTTTTCAAAATAATTTTTTGGAACCGAATCAATATTATTCTAAGACAAATTTAATTCCATTTTTTCAGAACTAAAATCGAACCAAACTTAAACCAAATTTTAGTATATACTCATTGTTTATTATATTTCAAAAACTGATAAAAACCTGAAAGAATGGAACTGAACCAAAGAACCTAATTCCGAATACTAGTTTTAACATTGTTACAAACATAAGACAAGATAAATAGATTAACCAAATGTGCTTCACTGCTGATTTAGCGTGGAGAAAGGGTTTGTTTCGGTCTCTTCTCAAATCATCAATGTTTTCAATGTAATTTTTGTCTTCGGTTGCGATATATAACCTTATATTCTTCAAATACTTTTCCAATTTCATTAAATTATTTGATTACTCACATGTAAGAGAACATATTTGTTCACACCTCGATACATCAGCAACACCAGCTTCTCAATACATTTTACCTATGATTCGGATTACAAACTCTTTAACTCCTTCATCTTGTCTTCAAACTTCTCCCGCTCAGCCAATTGGTTATCATCAAGCCATTGGATCGTTTCCTCAATTGTGTTTCTCATTTTGTATGCATGGGTCTCAAGAGTGTTCTTGGCTTCTACCTTGTTCTTGTACTCCTCGTCTTCTAATTTGTATTTTTCAGCCTCTTGAACCATCTTCTTAATCTCTTCTTTGGACAGACGACCTTTGTCGTTTGTGATGGTAATCTTGTTATTCTGTCCCGTGGTCTTGTCCTCGGCAAAGACATTTAGAATACCATTGGTGTCAATGTCGGAGGGATATCAGAGAGCTCAAATTTACCGAGAAGGTTGTTGTCCTTAAAAAAGAAGCCAAAACGTGGAAGATGGAGTAGATTTGTATAAGCAACATACAAGCAAGAGAAATCTGAGCAAGTATCTGTTTATTTATTTTTGAGTATAAACACAAAGATAGTTCTAGGTGAAAATAAAGTTTGTAAATAAGAATTGATGAGTGATTGTGAAAATCATTATCTCTTGTAATTCAGTTGTAACACTTGTTCGTGCTCTAGTGGGTTCCAGGACAAAATATTAGGGAGAAGTAGGCAATATGTACTCCAGATATTGTTGAACTTGTTAACTGCTCTATTTACTATATGTTCGTTTTTGTAATTATCTGTATAACGTTCTAATTTTTTCTAACAAATCTCAACTATATTAACTCTCTATTAGCTTATCTAACTGTTCTAGAGATTGGTGATTTTAAGAACTTGCCCGTGGTTGAAGAATTTGATGAAGGCATAACAACTCTTTCTTCTAATAAATTTCGATGTCCAATTAATAATATAACGTATTACTAAATTATTAATTTTTCTTCCATTTGGGGTCAAACTGCAATTTTATAAAAAACGAGTTACGAAAATGTTTTTACAACCATCTAGGTGGAATGAACCTAACATAAGCCCTTACAACATTTAAAGGAAAAGATAGTCCAACACAATAAGCTTTTGTCGACTAGCCAATCTTCAAACTGTCATCGCAACTCCTTTTGCAATGATTTTGTTGTTTCTCTTCTAGTTTATATATAGAAGATTGGTCGTTAAACATTTTCTTTTAGGGAGAACAATACAAAACTACATGCAAATTTTACTTGGGTTTAATCTTGGACAGATAGTAGCGGAAAAGAAAAAGAAGAGGGGGATAATCTTCTTCAAACGAAAGGAACTCAAACAAAAGTAGATCTTTTTTGTAGGTGCCTCTACTTTTGCTGCTACTTTCATCTATTTTTACAGTTTTTCGTTTAATATTGTATCGATAGCAATAGTCGTTTTTCCTCTCTGTGATGGTTTTGCGTTGTACCTCATCAACTTAGATTCTGTGACAGCCTTAGCCTGGAGAAAAGGACCCTGATCTCATCACAAAACTTGCATACGTTTGCTTGGTAAAGTTTACGCTTTTGATCTGAAGAGAGAACATCTATCGCCGAAAATGTTATATAATACATCAAACCCTTGCACCCACTAATATTTGCTTTCACATACTTGGCAAACTTGAGTTTTGTGCCCTGCGAAGAAGCAAAAAATTAAAATAAGTCGAAACAGGGAACCATTACTGATTATACAAAAGAGAAAAAAATAGGAAGACTAAGCTTTTATACGTAGTTGTCATCGTGGTCTTCAATGGCTGCCTGCATGAGCAGTTCCATCAACTCCTCGTTGCTCAGATCATCCTCCATTTGTGGTTGCCAGTCAAAGTTGAGGATATTGAAGTGGTAGTCGACATGGTCCCACTCTACATCAAAACCCTATAAACAAAGGACAAACTTATGAATATTAAACTTGAGAGACATATATAAGGCAAGATAAAGCACTGAACACATTGGCAGGGATTTAAGAAAAGGTCAAGTTCATGTTAAGCCCCGTTCTTTTTATTATCGCTGAAATAGTATATAGCGATCAATAATTTAAGTAGTTTGAGATTTAAGTTAGTTAAAAAGTGTATAGATGGCATCGCCAAAACTATCGCAGCGGTCATTTTTACGGTCATCAAATTTTTTAGCAACAACGGCAGTCATCGGTAATGATCACTAAAGAATCGTAGCGATCGAATTGTCATTTTCCACCATTTTTTTCTGTTGAAATTTTAGTCGCTATTAGTGGTAACAGCGATCTAACAAAGAACATGACCTTAATAATAGATATAATATGATCACATAATAACAAAGTTAAAAGGAGAAACCTTCCCTTGGATGTCTTATGAATCAAACAAAACAGCATGGCTTATGTAACAAATACAGAAAATTAGGAGACAAAAAGGTTGATAAAACAGAACTAGAGACCTTAGATTGCCTAGCAAGAGTGTTTGATTTGGAAATATAATGCTTAGTAACAAATAGAATAATACATAAACCATAAATCATCCAAAGATATGTTACCTTGCTCTCTTTAAATTGTTTGGCAAAGAGTTGAAACTGTCTTCTATGTTCCGGATCGTTCAGATCGCCCTCGAAGATTAGTTGCCGTGGTGGTACTGGTGCCTTTGTCTTTGCTTCCGGATCTGTCTCTATCTTCGGCTTCTTCTCCAGTGGAAAATCTATCTCCGTCGAATCTCGGGACCGGATGCAATCTCCGTCACCAGCCATGATCGAAAACCTAGAAAGTTTACTTTGTACGAATCTGAAGAGATAATGTTCACGACGATTAGAAACGCCAAAATATCATCCATCAGATAATTAGATGTTGAGATGGGCTTAAACATAATTGTGTTATCTACTACGAACAAAACTACATTATTAAAAAAAAAACTACTTAGAAACATAACATCATGTATATTAACATCTACATATGAAGACATGTATACGTTAACTGTATAAGATCTTGTAGAGAGAACAAAAATGTTCATGAGGCGCTGATGAGATCACGATCTCATGTGAAGGACAAGTAACACAATAAATTTTTTATTTCTTCGATAATCCCTCATGAGATAACATCAAAGGACTTATAAAGCCTTACAAGAGAAAACTAACTACAACACGACTAACTACGACGCGATTTAATTTACTTAAAACCACTAAAACATTGATAATGGAAACATAGTGATAAAGCTTATAATATATGAATATATAGATAGAATATATGATATGTTTGCATGATTACATCCGTCCTCCAAAGAACCTTGTCTTCAAAGTTCAAGTCACTATCCTTCATTGGCCCAAATTTCCCACGATCGAAAGGTCGGTTCTCTTTAGTACCAACTCCACCGGTAGAAGTTTTTTCGACATCACCAGCCACAAAATAGTGTGGACATTGGAATCTCCATGATAGAGAAGGACACAAAGACAGGCTACATTGCTTTTGATGTCCGATAAAACCAATTTCGTCTCTAAATTTAGATGAGATAGATCCACAATGCTTGCTTGGTTTTCTGGCAGTTTTGAGTTACCGTTTGATCGGAACTCTTCGAAATTGTCGAGGTTTTGGAGGTAAAGTCACCAATCGTTTGAACAAAGTGATTGTTATACTATTTCGTATACAACTCTGAGCTTTACCACCCTTTGATCGTTTAGATCTACCACCCTTGACTCTCTCGACACCGTTTCTGTTCCAGAATCTTGAATCGGTTTACCATAAAGGCTTTCATCTTATGGATCTCATCATGAACTTCGTGAAGAATCACTTCATGGAGATTGACAAAAGTTTCCAACTCTTCATTGTTTTCCATAATTTGATACCACAATTAAGTGGTCCGGATCAAACTAAGGAAAGAATGAAAAAGTTCGAAGGATAGAAGGAGGCACAAGAACGAAACCACTCTGATACAAGATAGATGAAATCATGATCTCATGTGAAGGACAAGTAACATAATAAATTTTCTATTTCTTTGATAATCCCTCATGAGACAACATCAAAGGACTTATAAAACCTTACAAGAGGAAACTAACCACAACACTACTAACACCACTAACTAAGACACGATTTAATTTACTTAAAACCACTAAATCATTGATAATGGAAACATAGTGATAAAGCTTATAATATATAAATATATAGATAGATAATTTATGATATGTTTGCGTCAGGCGCCAACTGATTACACATACATCTCCTCCATCGGTGAAGATGGCTGAATACTCTCTTGTTGTTTGCGACATGAAGCACAAAAGGACGCTCTGGACCTCTGGTGTGTATCACAAAGCACACGTGAGTCTATTCTGAAATTAGTCTTGGGTATTTCGGGTTTTGGTTCGAGTTCGATTTGGATCTTTTCTGGTTTGGATTTTCGGGTTTAGTAGTTTAGGATCCATTCAGATATTTTTAAGGTTCGGTTCGGGTATAGATTGGATTCGGGTTCGGGTTCGGGTATTTATATATAAAGATTCAAAAGTAGTAAGGAATTAATAGAAATAAATATAAAAAACCTAAAATTAACAAAACTATATCGGGTACCTATTCGGTTTCGGTTTGGGTTTGGATTCGGGTTTTAGGGTAAATAAATTTAGGACTTATTTGACTTTTTTGTTAGGTTCAGTTCGGGTTCAGCTTTTGTTTTCGGATCATTTTCGATTCGAGTTTCGGATATCAGATTTTATGCCCCGTGGTATCTGAAATATTGGAGGTTAGGATTGTTTTTGATTGGCTTTATTTCTATAATTGTCATAATGTAATTTATGGTTATGTAAACATTGATATGCATTAATAAAGTTTCTATTGATAGAAAAAAAGAAAGACATGTATACGTTTTTTTGTTGATAGTAGGAATTAGCCCTAGGCATTCAGTTCTTTGGTTCGGTTCGGTTCTTTTGGTTTTTGCTTCTTTCGGTTCTGAAAAAATGGCATTAGTTCTTATCAAATTTCGGATCGATTCGGTTTCGGTTCCGATTTTTTCGGTTCTGAATTCGAAGTAACCAATAGGTACCTATTCAAATTTGGTTTGGTTTCCGTTAGGATATTTCTATCTAACTTATTTTTAAAAAACAATAAAATCATTAAAAAACCATAAATTAATTATATAAATTAAATATTTTAGTTATTTAAGTAGTTGTGGTTCAAATAGACTAACAAATTTGGAATTATAGTTATAATTTTGGATATTTAAACTAGTAAATTCTATATAAATAATTATTTTAAAATATATAATTATGTATTAGTTCTTTCGGGTACCCATTCGGTTTCAGTTCTTAAATTTCGAAACCGTTCGATCAGTTAGCCGATTTCATTTCGGTTCGGTTTCTTATGTTTTGGTTCGGTTCGATATTTCGGTTCCAGTTTTTATACTCAGGGTTACTAAGAATGCATCAGAAATGTGTAACTAATAGATGAGATGAGGGTTTGTAACAGTATTGGTACTTGCGTAGCAAGCAAGGGAGTAATGGTTAAGTTGTGTGATTGTATATTGATCGTTGTTCGTGTAGTCTTAATCATAAAATTCATTCCAAGTAGTGCGAATGGCCACTAAGTTCTATCCGAGTCACATAGAATGTTAAATTTTTCAAGTAGTGCGAATGGCAACTAAGATCTATCCGAGTCACATAGAATGCCTAATTGAATGAATAAGGAATTGGTCAATTTTTCAGGTTCATGACCCGCAAATGCAATCTCTGAGTCTGTTACAGCCAATGCTCCTTCCTTTTTTAAAGATGTTAGTTATGCCTTATGTCCAGCTTCTAACAACATCAAGACATCTTCCTAAGTTAATACAAAAGAACTGTTTCGATTTATCCAAGGGCATAAACTACATAATTACCTCAGATAAAACTAACACTAGTACATAGCTTATAAGAAAAGTCTAAACAACCACCATATTTGCTTTCGAATAGGTAACCTAATCCAATTTATAAAAGAAACTACGTTATGAGTGAAGCTTTGTACCTCCTCAACTTAGATTCTGTGATGGCCTTAGCCTGGCGAAAAGGACAGTGATCTCATCACAAAACTTACACACCTTTGCTTGGTAAAGTTTACACTTTTGATCTGAGGAGAGAACATCTATCGCCGAAAATGTTATATAAAACATAAAACCCCTGCACCCACCAATATTTGCTTTCACATACTTGGCAGACTTGAGTTTTGTGCCCTGAAAAAAAACAAAAAAAAATAAGTGGAAGCAACGAACCATTACTGACTACACAATAGGAAGACCAAGGTCTTATATACATACATAGTTGTCATCATGGTCTTCAATGGCTGCCTGCATGAGCAATTCCATCAACTCCTCGTTGCTCAGATCATCCTTCATTTGTGGTTGCCAGTCAAAGTTGAGAATATTAAAGTGGTAGTCGACATGGTCCCACTCCACATCAAAACCCTACAAACAAAGGACAAACTTATGAATATTAAACTTGAGAGACATATATGAGACAAGATAAAGCACTGAACACATGGGCAGGGGCTTTAAAAAAAGGTCAAGTTCATGTTACAGATATAATATGATCACATAATAACAACGTTAAAAGAAGAAACCTTGGATGTTTTATGAATTAATCAAAGAAAACAGCATGGGTTATGTAACAAATCCAGACAATTAGGAGAGAAAAGGTTGATAAAACAAGTGGAATATGTGATTAAACATCATAATTCTTAGACAATTTGAGAGATGTAAAGCCCATGAGGATTATTACAAATGCAATAAGATTGACAAAATAGCAGAGAGATCTCATTCCCAGAACCAGAGACCTTATATTGCCTAGCAACAGTGTTAGATTTGGAAATATAATGCTTACTAACAAATTGAATAATACATAAACCATAAATCATCCAAAGATACATTACTTTGCTCTCTTTAAATTGTTTGGCAAAGAGTTGAAACTGTCGTCTACGTTCCGGATCGTTCGTATCGCCTTCGAAGATTAGTCTCCGTGATGGTGCCTTTATCTTTGCTACCGGATTTGTCTCTGTCTTCGCTTCCGGATCTGTCTCTATCTTCGGCTTCTTCTCCGGTGGAAAATCTATCTCCGTCGAATCTCGGGAGTGGATACAATCGCCGTCACCAGCCATGATCGAAAACCTAGAAATTTTACTTCGTACGATTCCGGAGAGATAATGTTCGCGAAGACGAAAAAGAAGATTAGAGCGACATTATATCCATCAGATATTTCGATGGTGAAATGGGCTTAATAAATGCTTTCGGCTTAAACGGACCCGAGACATCAATCTAGCCTTTTTTAAAGTCTGTTTGACATAGCTAACTTTTATAAAATATTTTGATTTGATCACCTAACTTTGATATAGTTAGAAATTCGGAACTAGCCTTTGAAATGAGAACATATAATCCACCAGTTAGAAATTCGGAACTAACCTTTAAAATATTTCGATTTGATCACCTAGCCGGAATCGAACCCAGTGCCCTGAGTCATTAGCTGGATCATCCTAACCACCAGACTAAAAGTAACTCGGCAGTTTTTACTAGATATATGTAATAAAAATAATTTATTCAAGTACACAATAATCTTTAAAACTTTTCTATAAATTTTTTATTTCTTAAGTAAATATACATATTAAATAAAAAAATAATATCAATTCACAATTAATAGTTCGCATCATACAACTACACTGTGGAATAAGACAAGGAGACCCACTATCCCCATACCTCTATATCCTATGCACAGAAGCACTGATTAGTCGATTGGGCTACTTAGTTTCACAAGGCAAAATCACTGGTATACAATTCTGTGAGGAGGGTCCCATCATTACACACTTACTTTATGCTGATGACAGTTTCTTTGTTTGCAAAGCCACATCACCAGAAGCACGCTCAATCAAAGAGTTTTTTGAAAAATACACAAGAGTATTAGGACAGACCATTAACTTCGAAAAGTCAACAATAACATTTGGGAAGTTACCGAAAAAATAAAAAAGAGAGATACAAGAGTTTCTTGGCATACAATCAACAAAAGGCATGACTAAATATTTGGGTTTACCAGACTCATTTACAGGCTCAAAGACTAAGCAATTTAAATTTCTAACAAAACAGCTGTGGAACAAAACAACATCATGGTTTGCAAAGACTCTCACAGCTGGTGGCAAAGAAATTATGATCAAAACAGTAGCAATGGCTCTTCCAATATACACTATGTCATGCTTTGCACTCACAAAGACACAATGCCATAAACTTACAAGCCTAACTAGATCATTCTGGTGGAACAACCAAACAGACCAAAATAAGATACCTTGGGTGGCTTGGAAGAATATAAAAAAAAGCACAAGGAGGATTGGGTTTCAGAGATTTTGAAAACATGAACTCAGCTTTTCTAGCCAAACAATCCTGGTGAATCTTACAGAACAAACACTCTCTCTTGGCCAAAACGTACAAGTCCATATACTTCCCAGAGACAGAATTTTTAGACAGTGATACGGTTTATAAGCCTTCATATGGTTGGAGAAGCATTCTGAAAGGGAAAAAATTACTTACAAAAGGTCTGATAAGAAGGATAGGCAATGGTAAAGACACATACGTATGGACAAACAAATGGATAATGGACAAAGAACCAAGAACTCCTATCAGCAAAAGCCCCATACTAAATGTCAATCTCAAAGTGTCTGAACTAATGTGCCAAGAAGGATGGAACAAAATCTACAGAACTATACATCAGGTTGACATCAATAGAATATCACAAATTACACCAAACCAACAACAATCAGATGAGTGGATATGGAGTTTCAATAGAACAGGAAACTACACTATCAAAAGTGGGTACTGGCTTGTTAGTCACCTAAACCACCTCCAATTGTTAGAAGAGACACCGCCTCTACAATATCAGAATGTGCTTAAAACGAAGATGTGGAACATTAAAGCCCCAGCCAAAATAAAAATATTCTTATGGAAAGTATTATCAGGAGCTCTACCAGTTAAAGCACAGCTCTATCACAGGAAAATAGTACAAAGACCAATCTGTGACATCTGTGGAAGTGAGGAAGAGACAATAAATCACATGCTTTTCAAGTTCCACATAGCTAGACAAACTTGGCGCCTATCTCACTTCCCGAAACCTGAAGGAGGCTTCAGTAACCACCATTTAGAAGGTAACATGATACATTTAATACAATCTACTAAAAATGCATTGGTCCCTGAGGACATTAGAACTAGTTTCCCATGGATTCTGTGGAGTATTTGGAAAACACGCAATCAAATCGTGTTTGGGAATACAACTCCTGATTTACTGACTAATATCCAAGAAAGTCTAACTGAGCACAAAAGCTGGAAGCAGCAACAAGAACAACTCAGGACCGTGTATCTCAAGGAACGATTCATACGTGAAGAAAAGATAGAGGGAAACACAAGGAGGTGGAAATACAATGCTTGGTGGCAAACAGTCTTCTGGAAAAACTCCACTTTACACGGCGGAGCTTGGATTATCCAAAATGTGGAAACTAAAGAAACTTGGCACTCAAGGCACACATTTTATAACAGAGGAGACAACACTTTAGTCCAACTCCAAGGACTAATTTGGCTTATACAAAGTATCTCGCATCTACGCTTCACACCGATCAGTATCTTAATGGAAAACAAAGTCACTTTTAAAATCATCACACAACATCACAAATGGTTGAGATATAAAAGCCAAACACAGCTCATCCAGGATATGATACAGAAGGAGAACAAGATAACTTTCCAACAAATACCAACCCAGAAATTATCCTGGCATTTTCTATTGGCAAGGAACGTGATCAGAGAACAAAGATTCCAAGACTACATTGGTAGAAACATCCCAAGCTGGCTAACACAACACCAAGTTCCACTCGAATTTTTACTTTAAAGGAGTTTCGAAAACAGAGGAAGGAAGAAGCAAATAAGACACTTTCATAATTATGTAAGTTCAACAACATTAAAGGGTACGAGGTTTAGAAGAATACATTAATGGGCTTAATTATTAACATTTAATATAATGATTAAGCCCATTAAGTTGCCTAGTTAGTTTTGTCAGAAAAAGGAAGTCACAGGCGGAGCCTCTTTGATTTCTGAACTTATCACAACACAAGGTTCACCGCTCCTATCTCACATTCTGATATAGCTCATGATTACATGCCTTTTAGACTTTGCTGGTTCATGCCTTGGATTACACACAACTGGCGATGTCTAAGCAAGGAACCAATCAGAGAAGTTGCTTAGCACAAGAAAAGATACACAAAGATTGTGGAGAAGGTTCTAGGCGGTGTTAAGTGACACGTATGAGACATGCATTGGAGAGCATGATCACAACCTTCAAGACGAACAAAGTTAAGCCACATGCTCAAACTAATGATCACACTTGAAGAGGAACACTCAAACACGAGTATATAATTGGACACAGAAAAACCAAGCAGTCGATATCTCCCTTGCTTAAAGAACAAGAGAAAGCAGAACAAGAAACAAAGAAACAAAGAAACTCAAGAGACTATGGTCGATAATTTCTGGACGACGATTGAACAATTTCACATGGGACGGAAAGATGATGACATCTATATACAAAACTACGCGTATTACAACACGGTGGAGTTGAGTAGGAAGAGCCTAGTGGTAAGGCCAATCAACTACACGGAGATAAACTTGGTGGATATGGCTCACGACATGCCAAAAATATGGAGAATGGACACTAGGGTCTATGGTCGAATCATAGACCAAGATTATGTGCAATATATCTTTTCCTCTGAAACAGATCTCATCTCGGGGCTAAGGAGACAACCCATAGTCTACAATGGTTGGCTTGTGTTGATTCAAAGATGGGCCCCAATTGACTCAAGTCTTTTCTTCTCAAGAGTACCAGTCTGGATTCAGATTCATGACCTACGGCTTCGGTATGCTTCACCAATAACTACAAGGCTGATAGCCAGAGAAATCGGTGAAGTGATCGAAGTGGATGTACAAGCTTTCTCAGTATTGCGAGCATCTACCATTAGGGCAAGGGTGAACATCGATCCCTTTGAAAGATTGAAATTCTTCAAGCCGGTTAGATTCTAGAATGGAGAAAGGCTGCATATATTCTTCCACTATGAAGAAATAACGAACTTCTGCCTCAACTGTCAAAGGATGACACACAACACAACTCTCTGCACATATACTCCACTGGCTTCGGACTATCTCCTTGAACTAGAGGACAATCCAATCCCACAAGATGTAGCTTCCTCGTCATCACAAATGGAGGTGCATGCAATGGAAGTGGAGAACACACAAGCTACATTACAAGAACCAGATGCACAAAGTCAAAGAAATGAGCCACACAACAATGAAGATTTTCTCCCGGCCTTGTCTGGAACAATTCGTAACATTACGCTTAACAATGAAACAATCGGACATCTTGCAGCTAATCTAGAGCTTAATCTAGCAACAACAGACAACCAACAGGAGGTTCAAGTGCTCATGAACAGAGAATCTAAACGCAAACGCTATCCTGATCATGATGAGGAACAAGCTAACAAGGCACCAAGAACCAACTAATGGAAGGTACCAGCGAAATGATAATAGGAGAGGAAGTAATAACTCCTTCTCTGTCAACATACTCAAGAGCGTCAAGATGGATTCCTTTTGGCATTGATTTAGTTACAAATTTAGGTTGAGTTTTTCCTTTTGCGGCTCACTAAAACTTGGTTTACTCCTCTGTTTTTCGGCTTTATTACGGTTCTGTTTTTTTTAATGTTTCTTCATTTTGTAATCAGACTTCAACAAATCTATGAATCCTTTTGCTTTGTCAAAAAAATAAAAAATAAAATAACAATTAATAGCTGTTTAGTTTTTCTTCTTGTAAATATCTGAAAGATATATGGATCAAAGGAGGTATTCCCAAACATAAGTTTCTCATTTGGTTTTTTACTCTAAATCGTTGTTCTACTCGTGACAGACTTCTCAATTGGAACATACATGTGTCACCAGCTTGCTTGTTTTGTGAATCTGACCATGAATCACGGGATCATTTGTTTTTTGGCTGTCCTTTCACATGGAATCTATGGTCTGTCCTCTGTCACCGTCTACGGTTCCAAGCTTCTCGAATCTGGGATAACTTTTTTATTCACATTCAAGATCCAAGTCTGGAAAAGTAAAGAGAATGTTAATTTTATTCACATGGCAAGCAACAATTTATGAATTCTGGACAGAGAGAAATAACAGACTGCATCGGAACCTTGCTCACACAATTGATCATCTCCTCCACCGCATTGACTCCACAATTAGATGCAGAGTATCCAGTGGACCAAATGCTTGTTTGTCCTCGTGGTCACAATTTTTTGCTCATTTGCCCCTGTTATAAACATTAATTTATTTTTCAATTTTTTAAGTCAGAATAAGATGTAAATGACGGTAAAACCATAAGACTTTAAAATATTTAAAGATCCAACCACGGTTTGGATCCAAACCTACGGAGTATTCAAAGCTTTTGGATCTACTTTTCTTTTTTCTTTCTTTCTTCCTTTTCTTTCCTTTTTTAAGTTTTCTCTTTATTTTCTAACTTCTTTCCTCTCTAATATTCTTCTTTTTCTTTCTCCTATTTCCTCTTTAAGATTATTTGGTTGGTTTTTAAAGCTTTTAATTTTTTGGAATTGTTTTATATAGTTTCATATAAGTTTAATTTTTAGGATATTTTGTATATTTACGGACAAAATGAGATTTTGAATCCTATTAAATTTGATTTGAAAATGTGATTGAACGTGAAATTTTATATTTTTCCTTCTTATTCAGGTATCGAATTGTATGCTCAAACATAAATTATATTGTATGCATCACATATGTGTACATAACTATACATTATTAGATTTTTTGAGAAGCATTTTTGGTAAATAAACATTGATATTGAAAGAATTGCATCAAATGTCATTAGTTAAAATAACAAACAAACAAAAAATGAATGAGTAAATATCAAAAAATCAAAAAGAATTTGGGCATAAATTAACACATAATCTACTATATGATAAAAAGAAAATATTTTGAAAGATTACTCGTTGACTCAACCTTATTTACTCATAATGCCATTAGAGATTTTATTTAAATAATAGAGTTCGAATTTTTTAGAAAGGTTATTGATGTAATAACTTTAATTGTAATCCTATACATCATACCCTATATAATTACTATGCACTAATCATGAATCTTCCCTATAAACTATATGAAAATAAAATCCCAGAATTTTTCGATTTTGAATGTATAAAATCACATGTTATAGAGTCGATATAATCTTAATGATACATTAAATTTGACTATAATTAAAGCATAAAATTTGATATTATTTAAATCGATTAACACAAATGTGGGCTAGAATTAGCACAAAAATTGATATCACTTCAATAGATTAAATAATAAAATATGTATAATTTAAAAACTAACAAAAAAATCAATAAAAATAGATATATTTTGATAAGTTTTATACTATTAATTTAGGAGATATATTTTATAAGTTTTATATACATATTTCATAAACAAAATATAATTAGTAATTTTGTTTTATATTTTTTGTTGTTGTTCATAGTTGTACCCATTTGCTCCTAGTTGTACGAAACAACGAGTGACTAAAAAAAATATATATAATATATTATTAATATAGTGCTGTCATATTAAATTTTTGGGATTTTAGCGCCGTCAAAAATATACATAGTTGTACGGTTGTACCTAGTTGAACAGAAATACACATACTTGTGCAATCTTCGATTATTAGGTATAATTGGTTATACACTAATCTAAATCAAAATTTCTTGGTTGTACTTATGATATTCTTGAATAATACTACAATTAAAATCATTTCAAGTAACTAAATTTTATAAATACTATTTTTGGTAATTTTATTAAAAAATTTGCTCATAAATACAAAATAACCATAAAACTATCAGACTATTGATAACATATCAAATTCATTAAAAAAATTACCCATTGTTAAGTTTGTTTTGCTTTTCTTATATATTTCATACATTGTTTGTTCATCCAATTTGCATAATACTATATGTACTTACGTTTATCATTTATATTTAATTTTGATATTTTCGTTATTGATAGTTGTACAAAGTACAACCAAGTTGTACACATCTATGAACTAAAAAATTATTTTATTCATCTGAATAATTATAAAAACAAATAACAAATCAATTCATATATTACCTACCCAACTTGATTATAATCCGTAAAAAGCAAAAAAACAAGAATAAAATGAATTCAAGTGAACTTCAATTGCAATTTTTTCTTATATGTATCATATATTGTTTATTCATACAGTTTGGTGAATTATATATATTTATATTTGTGATTTTCAAATTTATTTTGACATATCTTGTTATTCATATTTACACCCATTTCTTTCTAGTTGTACTACATATAAAATGAATAACCAAATCGTAAATTGGTAAAATTCCTCAACGGCTAATTACCAAAACATATTACAAAGTAATTAAAATTCCTCAACAGCTATATACCAAAAATATACACACATTCACATATTACGATCAAGATAACCTTCTAAACTAATTGCTGAAGCATCTCTTTTATGTATTCTCCTTCTCCAAAGTTAAATGGTTATGTTGGTTAGAACGGAATCACCACTCTCATCCTCTTTTGTAATCTCGTTTCCTTTGGAGTTCCTCTGGTCACCTACGAAGTTTATCTACCTCCCCTCAATATCAAACTCTCGATCTGGCGGTTCAAGAAGATTTTGATCTTCGCTTACTCTTATACCAAGATTCCATCACTAGAGGAGCTTGAGAGGAGGAGTGTGCCGTCTATTTGTCAGAGTTCGAAGATGATGACAAAGGTCATCTTCACATTTTTCTCCCTAAATGTGGTCACGCTTTTCATGTCGGTTGTGTTTATATTTTTCATGTTGTCAATTGCGTCGATACTTGGTTAGATTTTAGATCCACTTGTCCGTTTTGTAGAACTCAGATTAAATTTGTGATGACCCAACTATATATACTGATCGTAGACATATAAACTATTTTAATACTATGTTTTTTCTTCAGTTTAATGGTGGTGAGATTTAAAAAAAAATGGGTGAAAAATATAATGATGGGAGAGAACTCTTGTTACTTTAGTGGGATAGGACCTGTTTTTTTTTTCCCGTCGGGATGGGACATGTTTTATGTATTTGAATATTATATAAATATATCATATTATTGTGAAAAAGGTGTCCGAAAAAAAATTGTCGAAAAGGGTAAAATTGAGATATCCAATTATTGTAAATGAGAAAGGGCATGAAGCATAACGGAAGGTTATGAAGCATTTTTTTAAGTCTAAAGGGACAAAACAGCATTTGGTTCGTATCCAATCTTCGATCCCAAAATTATACAATAGCGTCGGAACTGCTACAAATCTGGTTTGATGTTCCAACTATTCCGGCTCATATGGTGGTTAACTCACACTCCGGTTAGTTCTCTAAATTGATGCTCCAATATTGAGATCTGCTCTGAATTATTCGCTCGCACAGGTAGTTGGTACGGTCCACCTACCATGAGTCAAAGACAATTGTCTTGATGGGCCACAAATAGAATTCATCCATTTTACTCTCCATTTAATTTTGATCAGGCTTTATCTAATGGGCTTGTAGCTCTTAAACTTTTTTGTTTTTTTGCATTTAATTAATAGAAAATCAATTCCAAAAATAAATTATATATATATATATATATATATTTGAAATAGAACAATTACTTATAAACTCAAGATATTTTTTTAGTTTCATATTTTTTTTCTATCATAATTTTGTTTCCAAATTTCCTTTTATAAAACTTAATCAATATTTTAATCTTTTCTTTTTTATATATATATATATATATAAATATATTTGTCAACTGACATAGTGGCCATTAATAGAATCTTGGTGTTTGAGAATTTGTAGAGAGGACACTATAATTGTTTTGGGCATACATAGTTTTGATAATAGAAAGAAATTATTTCTCCAAAATTACTTAAAATAGTTTAAACCTTGGTTACTCATTTTATATAGGAACCTACAAACCATTTTATTACACTTCTTTTTCAATATTTGGAAGCCCCAAAATCTATATATTATTTAGGAGCTCTAGGCAAATGCTATTTTTTATCCTTCTTTAGGCATAGATCTATATGTGGGTATAGTAGCTTTAATCACATGTCGTTTTTCATTACCATGCTAGCCCTTGGAATAAAAATCGGTCCAAATTTTCCAATCTAACCGAACCGAATTTCGGGTAAATCGGGTCGGGTAGTTCGCATATCAGATCTATAATCGGTAAGTATTTTATTTTATAATTCGGGTAGTGATTCAAATCGCATAGTTCAGGTATTGGGTCAACCGAATGTTTTTGTATTTTTTGGATTTTTTTGGTTTTTTAAAATATTTTTTTGGATTTTTAAGATCTTTTAGTGATTCAGATTGGTTCGGATCAAGTCAGGTCGAATATTTTAGTATTTTTTCAAAAATTTTCAGAACTATCCGAACTACCTAATTACCGATCCAAAACAACCCAAATATTCCTTTTCGATTAGTTTGAAACAAAATAAAAATTTAATAAATACCCAAATTCTGAATAATCCATCCGACCTGATCTATTTCACCCGAATTTGCAGGCCTAATCAATAGGATCATTTCTACTCTAACAATAAACAAAGTTCATTATTGTAAGTTACAAGAAATAGACAGAAAAATAATATTAAAAAAACACTGAGCAAACAAATCTTAGCAGTTGGTCATATTTGTAATTTTACTAAAAATATAGATACGTTGCAAGTGGTCTTTAGTCCAGTAGGTACTGGTAAATCCATTAAAAGCAAGCATACATGCATAATTTGAAATCGAATCTTATTGTGTACGAGATTTATGTACGAATTTGGCTAATAAACCGATGTTTATAATTCATATTGATATTGCTGTTGACAAAAAAAAAACAAATTATAGACACACACATTATAAGACCAAAATTATATTGAAATTTACTTTGCAGTTTATTTGACGAATATGTAAATTCATAGTAATGCTATATTGTCTAATAAATAGTTTTATTTTCAGAGAATCTAATGAGTGTTTAATGTAATGCACTTTTAATACTCTATTATTGAAACATTAAGTTTGCGTTCAATACATTAATGCTCATAAATAGAATTTTTTTATAGAGTATTAAATATCATTAATGACAACTTTACCTTTATTAATTATATTAATTTTTTGTAGATAGTATTAAAAATAAAATATGATGTCTAATTTTGTAATTTTAAGTTCAATTACTCACAATTATTCCAATCACAAATTATATAAATTTAGGAATTAATTAGCGGAGTATAATAAGAGTTAATGCTTATGCTCCTTAATACTATAACTCTACCATTTATCAATCATGGTTTGGGTTTCTTTTTTTTGGTTAAGTTAACTCATATATTAAGGTAACACGACCATATTAAGTGTACATCATTATCAAAGATAAGAGAACTGTTTGAATGTCTGATATTGCATGCAAAGAAGTCTGTTTTGTGATTGAGCGTATGCGGAATCAGTCTCAGGTTGCATGCTTAGAATAGTCCTCATAAGAGTGATATGAGGGACACCAGTGATCCTGAAAGCTTGTGGAACAAGAAAGCTTTGGTTCATAAATGAAAGAAATCGTTTGGGGACAAACGAAGAATCCGAGAAGACAAAACTGAGATGTTTTGGACACAGAGAGTGGCTGAATGTATTTGTGTATTAACAATAAAGATTACAGACGTATGTATAGGAAATTACATTGACATACTCGCCTAAAATATTGAATCAGATATGGAAGTCCCCCCAAGTTGGAGCATGTAAGTCCCTAATGCCCAAGTTGAACTTAAACGACTCGAATTCTTTGGGACCCACCACTTTTGGGAAGATATCAGAAAGTTGAGTCTTGGTAGATACATATAATGGGGAAATATTACCAGTTACAATCTCATCATAGAAAAAATGCCAGTCATTCTTGATGTGCTTTGTTTGTTCATGGACAACGAGATTGGTTACGATGTAAATAACTGATTTGCTGTCACAAAACATACGCATAGGTGCAATGTGGTGAACACCCAAATCAGCGACTAACCTCTTAAGCCAAATGAGTTCTTGAGCGAGGTAGGACATTGCACGATACTCAGTCTCTACTGAAGAACGACTCACAGTCTGTTGTTTTCTATTTTCCTGGAGACTAGTGAGGAGCCGAGCTGAACGAAGTATCTTATGATGGATCTCCGAGTGATAGGACAGCTAGTCCAATCAGATTCACATCAGCCATGTAATGTCAAATCTGGATCAGAATGAAGCAAAATACCTTGGCATGGGTTATGTTTTAGGTACTGAACAACACCACACATAGCATCCCAGTGTTCTTCCTTTGGTGTATCCATTAATTGGGTTAAGGTGTGAATGCAGTAAGAGATATTTGGTCTTGTAACTTTTAGATATATCAATTTGCCAATCATTATGCGGTACTGTGTAGGGTTTGAGTACAAAGGAGTTTTAGAGACTGTAAGTCGATGGTAATTTGAGCCATTGGAAACGATGCATGTTTGGAACCTAGAAGACAAGTTTCTTCATTGATGTCCAACACATATTTTCTCTGAGATAGATAAAACCCAGATGGATTTCTTGCTACTTCGATTCCCAAAAGGTACTTGAGGCAGCCTAAATCCTTCATTCTAAAACAAGTTGAAATGTAGGATTTAAAGGTGAGTTGCCTGCAATGATGATATGATCGAAGTATATAAGGAGGCGTAAAACTTTTCCATTCTTGGCATAGATGAATAAAGAGTAATCAGCTTGAGACTCGATAAAACTGTATGACAGAAGAGATGATGATAGGTTAGAGAACCACCACCTAGGCGACTGTTTTAATCCATACAGTGACTTATGTAAACAACAGACCTAATTCGGCTTAGAGGAGGTGAAACTTGGTGGTAGTCTCATGCACACCTTTTCCTCCAAATCACCATAGAGAAAAGTATTTTGTACATCAATCTAATGTACCTCAAAAACTCTGCTTGCAGCCACACGAAGAAACATTCGTATAGTGTCCATTTTAGTAACATGTGCAAACATTTCTCCATAATCTTCTCCCTCTACTTGTCGATTTCCCATTGCCACAAAGCTAGCTTTATGGCGTTCCAGAGTCCCATTGGTCTTGTTTTTTAAGTTATAAACCAATGACAACCTTGCCTTCTTTCCATGTGAAAGTGTCATAACCATGTAGGTTTGATTGATAGCAAGAGCAGGTTTGATTGATAGCATGAGCGTTAGTTTTGTCTGTTATAGCGCTGCACCACTTGTCATATGCGATTGCTTCTTTGAAATTCTTAGGTTCCACTGCTGCTAGTATCGCGGTTTTGAAAGCCTTGTTTGAAGTTGAGAATTCTCATCAAACAAGTAATAAGTAAAAGGATATTCTAATTTACCTGTCGATGTCGATGTTGTGGATATCGGATTTGTGACATAATTCTTTAGTGTCACTGGTTACTGTTTGACAATGTGACCACAACCAAGCTAAAGTTGTTCAGGTGTTGTGGTTTGAACAATCGATTCATTATCTAGTTGCAGAGCTGGTGGTGATTCCGCTATCGGTGGTGGAGGAGAATCGATCAGTGCTATCAAATCAATATTCTCTTTACTAGAAGAGACCAATGTGGAATCTGTTGTTTTTTGGGCCATTTCTGAAACTTCGGCATGTGCTGAGTCATGGACATTATTTAATGGTTCAGGGATTAAAGTCACTCTAATATCATCTTGAGACAATGGGCCTTGATTCAAATTAGCCCACAAAGGAACCTCCTCCTCCATGTTCTGTTTTTCTTGCTTCTCAGCTACGAAAGGGAACTCATTTGTGTGAAAACTCACTTCATGAGAGACAAAGAATTTTTGTGTTTCCAAATCAAACAAGTGCCATCCTTTTTGTCCATAAGGATGCCCAACAAATACATTTACGGGAACGTGAAGCAAATTCGTCGCCTTTGGTATATTGATTTTGAGCATAACACAAAGACATAATAACTCTCATATGTGTCATCGATGGTTGCTTGTTTTGCAGAAGTTAGTACGGTGTATTACCCTGTAACAACGCTGACAGTGTACAATTAATAAGATAGCCTGCAGATGAAATACATTCGCCCCAATATGTGATTGGTAGAGATGCCTGAAATTAAATGACCTTGACTACATTGAGAATGTGCTTGTGTTTTATTTCAACTCTGCCATCCTGATTTGGAGTTATCACACTAGAAGTTTCATGGTGAATGCCTTTATCTCGAAAAATCTAGAAATTATGACCCATTAACAGACCTGACAACTTTGAAAAATGTATCAATCTGTTTCTCTGCCATTGCTACAAAACTGAGAAGATGAGTTTGCATTTCTTATTTTGTTATCATCAAATACACCAAACACTACGGGAATAGTCATCAACGATAGTTAAGAAATATTGTACTCTTGGAAACAAAAGAGTTCTATACGACCTTAAAAATCACAATGAATCTTGTCAAAAGCTTTCAAACTCTTATTATCACTTAATGAAAAACAATCTCGTGTTTGTTTTGCACGATAACAAACATCACAAGCATTAATACTTAAATCTGAAACATAAATTTTGGGAAGAGAAAAGACTAGTTTCGGGGAAGGATGGCCTATTTGGTTGTGCCAAAGATCACTATTCTCCTTATTTCCAACCGCAGCTACAGATTTCACTCTCCGAAAATAAAAGGTTCATGCTTACCCACCCCAATCACCATCCTCGTAATGCGGTCTGTATCACAAGAAAGTTGGGAGCAACTTGTAAGACACAGTGAGTCTCATCCATCAATTGGTCGAGAGAAACAAGATCAGTTTTCAACTCCTCAATATAAAAAACCGAGTCCAAAACCAAATTTGAACCCAAAAAAATTGTTCCTTATTTAACCGTAACTCGCTTAGTTCCATTAACAAGTATAACCACAACCGGTGACATATTTCAAAGATTATACAACACAGAAAGTTTTCCAGTCATGTGATGGGAAACTTCTGTATCAAGGATCCAAGAAGGAGAACAAGACGTACAACACAAAGTCTTTGTGGATGTGCTTGGAACAACATTTAAGACTTGTTGTATAGCCCTCCATTGCTCATCGATCAGCCCAACAAGTGCATCACGATCACAATCAGGTACAGTATGAGTGTCCTGAATGAGTAACGAAGGTACTACAGAAACAACATTGGCATAAACCGTTAGTTTGCTTGTAGTGCTGGGAACTTGTGGTTTGCCTCTGCCTCTACCTTGTGCAACTCGAGTACGAGGTTTGTCTCCCCAATACTTAGGATAACCAAGGACCGCAAAGCAAGTATCAGCACTGTGATCATTTCTGTTACAGTGTTTGCAAACAATTGTTGAGTAATGAACACACAAATCAGAGAGATGAGGAGTAACCTGAGCTGCAAAAGTTGTTATGTCTGGCTTTTCTTCACAGTAATGAGTACTGATTTGCAGGTCTTCTTCTTGTTTAGCGGGATTGTAAGCTTCTTCAAGTCCATAGAGTGGAACACGTGTTGTTAGACTCGAACGCAGTGAGCCAAACAATCTGTCATCATGACCAAACAGAATTTGTTGTACCTGATCCTCCTCTCGATTACGTTCTTGTTGAGTAGCTAAGTCATAGGTACAATGTCCATACTTACAAACCTGCAAGGGTCTTTAATTCGCCATATTATCCCAGATTTTTGTGAGCCTTCCAAAGTATTCTTCAATTGTTCCAGCTTGTTTGTAGTTGACTAACTCTGCTTTGATTTGCTGAATTTTAGGTCCATTTATAAAAGCAAAGCGTTTCTTTATGTGTTTCCATAGCTTTTTGGTGTATCATAGTGAGATATGTTTGATAATAGGTTCAATCGTCATCTTTATCCAAGAGAGTAAGAGAGCATTGATCGGCTCCCAATCTTCATAATTTGGTGATGTTGGGAGAGGTTTGGAAATAGATCCATCCAAAACCCAAATTTCTTTCGAAAACATAGCACAGTTTTAAATACACATGCCCTTTCATTGTAATTTTTTCCACGCAAGAGAGGTCTAGAGATTATCGCTCCAAGGTTATCAGCTGCCGTCAGATCAAAAGAAGATATCGTTCTCCTTGCTTCAACAACACGATCAGGAGTTGCAGCAGAATCGGTCGACATTGTGTCGAGATCAGGTTCGATTCGGAGTCGGGATTTCGAAGAGAACAAAAAATAGAACTAGTTTTAGTGAGTTTTATGCTTTGATACCATGATACGTTTTGGACACAGAGAGTGGTTGAATGTATTCGTGTATTAATAATAGAGATTACAAACATATGTATAGGAAAATACATTGACCTACTTACCTAAAATACTGAATCAAATATGGAAACAAAGTAATGTGAGTTATATGAATTATAGGGTGTTCAATCCGGGTTTTGGTTTGATTTTGGTTCGGTTTATTCGGTTTTCTGATTTTTTGGTTCATAAAAAATATCTATCATATTTAAACCATATATATAATGGTTTGGTTTGGTTTGGATAATTTTGGTTTTTGGTTTACTTAGTTTTATACCAAAAACCATAAATTTGTTTTGTTGAACTAAATTTTGTCGGTTTTTTGTATTATTTAATATTTTATAAATTATAAATAAAAAGCACTATAATGTTGATTATCATATAATAACTATTTGTAAAATTGTCATGAAAATTTTTTTGTAGGCACACAACAAAAAAATTAAATAAATTGATCATTACTAAACTATTAATCCGTGACTAATCAATTGTAAGTTAATATTACATTATACGTTTAATTATTTTACTATACTGTTATATTAGAACTAGATCATTATGTATAATTATATGCGTTGAATATTTTACATATATATCATTATACTATAACTAATACTAGGATTCAACTCATGCTATAGCGTGGGATTTGATTGTTTTTTCAATCCGTGCTCATTTAATTCTTAGTTCTGTGTTGATATTTTGAACATTATTTTCAGAATGATGTTCTAGTGACCTAAAACTCGAAACAAAATCAACCCGAATTAGAAGAATTTAATCTGAACCAAACCCGACAAATCATAAATCCTAAGCCTATATAATTTTTTTTAAAACAGAACCCAAACCCGATATGGAACCGACCAAAAACCAAATTTTAGAGTTTTTTTTATTAAATCTTTTAAAATTATATATAAAAATACTCAGACTCAAACACGATCTATATCCTACCAAACTATATTCATGAAATATAATATCCGAATATGTTTTGAACAAAAAAAACTAAAATACTGAATTAGATGAGCCGAACCCGATAAAATACTAGAATCTAATCCAAACCAAACTGAAATCAAATCAATAACCAAATTTGTAACCGAAATATTTTTTATTAAATTTAGTTATTTTAAAAAATTAAAAAATTTGATTTTTATATAAAAATCTGTAACAAAACCATCTTATCCCATTTTTAAAGGGTTGTTATGAACCTCAGGTTAATTTTATCTTAAAGTTTATAACACGGTCAAAATGAAAGTGTTTTCCGCTTTAATATATAAGATATATATATATATAATTTTATAGTATTATAAATAAACGATTTTGTTTGGTTTGATCAGTTTTGTTGGTTTTTTACCAAATTATATTTGTATTCTACGGTTTTGATAATATCGTATTCATACGATTTACATAATATAACCAAAAACCAAACTATATTGTTTTTTTTAGTTCAGATTGATTCGGTTCAGATTGAACAACCCTAATGAATTATATACGGCATGATATACTCTAACAAAAATAAACATATTCGAGAAACCAAACGTTCATGAGGTCAACCGGTTATGCGCTTTAGTTTAATATTTTTTTAATATTCTTGTGGTTCAGAGTTTGTAATCAATGAAATGTATAATCAATAAAATGAAAACTCAAATAACTAAACAAAAATAGACTCAAATAATCAATAACAAGTAGCATGTTTAAATTGTTGAAACCAAAAGCGATAGAAACCTGCAACTTTCTGAAGATCTAGATGCGAAAAGAAAGAAAACTAAGATGATGATGACCAAAGAACCTTTGTCGCAGAGACGAAGTTAAACTCCTGTGTTTGAGCCAAATAAGCCTCCAATTTCTCGTGACAGAAATCTTGAAGGTGGTAGCTCCAACATTATCTCTGCACTCTCTCTGTTATCACGATCGAAAAGAGTTGAGTAAAGAAGAAGAAGAAGACTTAACGCAGAGAAGAAATCGAAAAAGAGAGAAATTGATTTTAACGTTTTATCTATTTTTTCGTTTTAGAAAAAATCTCTCTCATCTCTTCTATCTCCTCTCTTTATATAGACCTTTAACCCTTTGTTCTATTCTTATCCTTTTGATTAACAGATTCAGTTATAAACTGATTTTTAATCTTATCAAAGAGTTTGTTGTAAACTTATCCTTTTACATCAAAATAAACGTATATAAGAGTTTTAAATACGTTTTTTTACTTATCGAATTTGATAATCATCTCCAACAATCTCTACCTTGATTTTCAAAATTAACAAACACTTTATTGATGTCACTGAATGACATGAATCAATCTTCTATACCTCGCTTATCAAACAAAGTCTTTCAACTTTATTCTTCCATCAAATACTCACATATATTTATAAGTATTCGATGTGCAGAACTGATGTTCCTCATATTTTGTCGGTTTTGAGCTCATTATTACGGTTATA
>OVBA01003788.1:0-26284 GCA_900406435.1 Lepidium aucheri
GTTCGATGCTCCAAATCAACTCGATAGTTTCTCACACCCACTTTTGCATAAAACTTCCACATATCTATGCGTTCAACAACCGTCCTAGCTGCATACTCATTACGTATTGCCAACATATTTTATACACCCCTACTATGACATGTTGACAGACTAGACTCATCTTCCCTCCTTTTGTAAAACCACTTACCTAGCTTTTCCCGGATGTACTCCAAGAGAAATATTATTGGAAATCCTCTAGTTGGCTTAAACGCAACATTGAGAGATTCTGCGATATTGCTCGTTTGAATATTATACTTGTCGCCTGGAAAATTTGCACGTGACCATAACTTTGGGTCCACATCAACCAAGTACTGAGTAAGTATGGGGTTAATATGACTTAACTCCTCCATATGATAGTTGAAATCAGCACGTGTGTACGCATATGCCGCTGCTTTGACTAAGTAGAGGAGTTGTTTACCTTTAAACTTAGTGACTATGTTACTTTGAAGGTGATAGTAACATATCCCTTGTGTTACCCAAGGAAATATTGTGCTGCACGCATTCTTTACGGAGTTATGTCTGTCAGAAACTAGTACCAAAGGAGTGTTCTGTGTAAAACAAGTGCTTAGTTTGCTAAGAAACCATTCACATGAAGCATCATTCCCAGTGTCTACTATACCGAATGCCAGTGGAAATATTTAGAAATTACCATCTTGAGCCGTAGCTACTAGTATAACTCCACCATACCTCCCACTTAAATGACATCCATCAACCACAATGACTCTTCTAAGGTAATTAAATCCAGCTATTGAGGCCCCAAAGGAAATAAATAGGTACTTAAATCTATTCTGCTCATCAAGTTCAAGACCTGTAATAGTTCCCGGATTTGCTTCTTGAATTAGATGTAAATAAGCCGGAAATTTACCATAACCATCTTCTGCTGTCCCACGGATCAATTGTTGGGCATATAACAATGATCGGTATGAAGTTGTGTAACCAAACCTCAAACCATACATCGTCTTCATTGACTCTTTGATATGCCTTGGTGTTATTCCATCGATCATTCCAAAACTATCTACAAATAATTTCCAATGTATTTCGATGAATGGCATCTAAAGTTAGCATACCGGTCTGCCACTGAACATGTATGTACGTTCTCAAACTTTGTCACCCAAAAAGTGTTATGTGCGTCCTTCACCATTGCTCTAACCTTCCACCTACACTCTGGAACACAACATTTTGCTACATATAGCTCTTTCGTTGACTTGTATGCAAAGAAACTTAATTTCGAAAGTATACTCCTCACTCGTAACGCTGATATCAACTCTTCTTTGCTAGAAAAACTCCAACCAACATATATGTTTTGGTCATCTTGATTCATGTTCACAAGATGCATTCCATCTAGGTCTTCTTATTTGTCTCCGTCTTCATCTTTGACCTTCCCATATATGCTATAATCTCCAACTTCCATGTATGCCGTAGGCTCACTATCACACTCGTTTTTCATGACATCTTCACAAAGATCTTCATCCTGGTTTTCAACAGGTAATTACTCCTCATCATGTTTCCAATCTGTGTCACAATTCTCTTCTTCATGTGCATTGTCTCGATACCCAACACATAAACGTACAACATGCAGCTTACATAACTCAACCAAGCTTCTTACTTGTCTATCATTTGTGATGTGCATCGGAGGAGTATTAGGTGGCATTTCTTGCAACATTGTAACAGGTAGTGAATATGTTAACTTTATCGTATTGGTTTCCATGTCGAGATCGTAATAGTACACTCATCCTCTATAAATAGCATCTTCCTCCTTTGCAATTGTCAACCTCAAAATGCCAACACTTGTCTCGCATCAGCCACACTCCATAAACAACAGGTAATTGAACCATTTCTCTGCAAAACATCATATAAACTATATTAGAACACTTCCTAAATTATCAAATTAATCAAATTTAAAGAATACCTTCATGAGATTTCACATGAAGTCTACTAAGGTTATTTTTGCATTTGACCAGATTTTGACCTCGAAAAAGTAGACTTCAGGTGAAGTTTACTTTTCAGGAGGTTATTTTTGTAGTTGATTAAATGTTGAATTCTCTGGCGGAGACTTTACATGAAGTCTACTCCGCTATGTGGAAAACCGGAGACTTCACGTGAAGTCTACTCTACAAAGGAGAGGTTATTATTGCAATTGACTAAGTTTGACTATTTTTTACAGAAGTCTCCATGAGAAGTCTCCGTCAAGTAGACTTCAAGCGAAGTATACTCTGTAATAGGTGTAGACTTCACGTGAAGTCTACTATATTTTATTAATATAGTTAATTTTCATTATTTTTCCATAAACTCGAATGTGGGACCCAACTTAGAGGAGACTTCAGCTGAAGTCTCCTTTATTTTTGGAGACTTCACGTGAAGTCTCCGATTTTAAATTACTTTGCTCTATTTTTGGTCAAAAAAACTGTAATCTTGGTCAAATTCATAAATAACCCCTATGTAGGCTCCAATTTAGAGGAGACTTCACATGAAGTCTTCTATTTTATCGGAGACTTCACGTAAAGTCTACTCAAATTTAAAATTTTTCCCAAATTGCAAAACTAAACCACAATTCTGTAGACTTCAGGTGAAGTCTCCAACCTTTTTTTTTCTTCAAACGAAAATGAGTAGACTTCACGTGAAGTCTACTCCAGACTTCACGTGAAGTCTACTCCCCAAATCAAAAAAATAGTCAAATGAAAAACTAATCAGTCTGTTGACTTCATGTGAAGTCTACTCTCTGCAAATTTTCTAAAATCGAAGAATAGCTTAATTTGAGTAAATGATTACTGTTACCTTCTTTAAACACCCACAATGTTGAACTTCAGAGTTGATCGTGGCTTAAACTCCCTAAATTAACCAAAAAATCGTAAGTTTTAAGATTTAAAACGAAATTTTGTGAAGTTTTTGGCTAGAAAGGAAGAGAGAATGGAAGCTAATGTTGGTGGAAGTCGTGAAAAAGCATAATAATGAAGAAAAAATGGCATTTAGAGCTTTGATTTGGTTGGTAATGGTAGTTGATTGAATTGAAGATGAATGGTATTTTCGTAAATATTTGTGACTACAAGGATATTATAGTAGTTTTCCATTGTACTGAAACTTAAAAAAAACATAAAACTAATGGCATTTTTGATATTACATGAGGTTATAGGGGTAAATAGTAGAGTGTTTAAGAGAGAGAAATTATGAGGTTAGTTTACCCATTGACCATAGTCAATGGGTTATTTTAGAAAGAATCCCTTAATATATTTACAATTAAAATTTTAAATTAATTACAACATTTGGTGTATATATCATTTAAATTTTATTAAAGAATGAAAATTTATATTTGGTGGTATTTAAAAGATTGTAATAAGTGAAAAAGAAATAAATATTGATATTTTAAGTTTTGGTGTAGTGAATAGTATTACACCAAATTTGGTGTGACACCGTAGCAAAAACACCAAATTTAATGTTTTGGTGTAATTTTTAGTGTCCCATTGGAAAACATTTTACACCAAATTTGGGTTTTTGGTGTCCCATTGGAGTTGCTCTTAGCACAACTACTAGTTCTGCATGAATGTGATGAGGTTAAAAAGAATGAGGAGTTTTGCGGGAAGGCTCTGCTTCAAAATCTGGGTATCTTTTCCTCTTAGTCTCACGATTTATGAGGAGTTGAGCATCGAGTTGGGTGGTGGATGTTGCTAGATCAAACTCCAAAGCGGCAGAGAAATGGTTGAAATCAGCATTGTGGAGCTCGATGTCTCTGATGGTGTCAGATAGGGATGAGATCCCATCAACTTGATTAGCTATTGTTTGAGGCAGAAGAGTCGTTTGAAGAGTACCTTGGGCAATGGCTTCCTCTCCTCCATTAGACACGTAATCCATTTGAGACGCTGCTGATGAGTCTTCAAAATGTTGCGATATTGGAGATGGGGTGTGGAGATAGTCTGTTGGTTGAGGAACATAAGAGCAGAGTCCTGTGTCATGCGTGAGTTTTTGGCAATTCAAGCAAAAGTTGTTGATATCCTCATAGTGGAAGAAAACAAAGATGTGTTCTCGTTTTGAAAATAGACCGGTTTGAAAAACTTCGGTTTGGCAAAAGGGTTGATGATTACTCGAACCCTTACCAGAGAAGATCTTGTCATCGAATCTTCCCTCACATCAATCTTTAGTACTTCTCCAAGAGTGCGAGCAATGAGGCGAACCGTCATGAGATACATATTAAAATCTAATATATTTCTGATCCCTTTTAATCAATTTTAACATACCAGATAAGAATTTGGACTAAAGTTCTGAATTTACGAGCTATTATTATAAATTATTATACATTTTGTTCGATATGTTCTTAAGATCAAGCTCATCATGAACTCAACTTAAAGGCAAATATAAATAACTGTCAATAAGCTGAAGAAAGAGTAATATACATAAACAATCCTGAGATTCAAGATTCTTAATCAACACAAGAGTAAAGTAAAACAAATGATCCAGGGAGTTGAAAGGTATACACTCATATATTAACCTACACTTATTTGAAATAGTAAGGAAGGTCAAGCACGTAAAGAAGGAAATAAGCCCAAGTCACTCCAGAGATTCCTCCAAAGAAGAATCCTCCAGTGAACTTAGCCCATCCCTCTGCCGTCTGAAGCTGGTCAGGTTGCTTCTTACGTCCGGTCAAAGTCAAACTCGGTGCGATGGATGGCTCTCCTTCCTTAAAAGAAGAGATTCCGTAGATGGTGAGGCACATGCTGAGGATGACTACAAGCCCAGCCGCAGCCAAAGAACCGGCTCCTCCAGCATAAGGAGTGTTCCTTAGTGGGCCTGCCTTGACAAATGGACCTACTAAGAGAAAACCATGGGCTAGACCCACTTCGACTCCACGGAGGAGAGGGTTGACCGCGGTTCGGTAAGCCGGGAGGTTAGAAAGGTACCATGCGATCAATGGGCTTGATGTCACTGGAGTCTCCAAACTTCCAATAAATGGATCGCCGTTGATTGGTTGAATTACTTGGAATGTTGGCTGCCAATTTGCAATATACAAATTCTTAAGATCACTAGACATAACTTATTCAATCCTATAATGGAAAAGGTCCTATAGAATCACTAAAGACCAATGAAATATGAAACTATAATATAGCCAAACCTACTGCAAAAATCAGATGTAACATATGCTTCATCAAAAAAACTATATGGATATATAAAAAATTGAGATTACCTTGTCGGACTTAACAGCTCGAACAGTGAAGGAAGAGACTCTTTTGGTAGGAGAAAGACCGAAAGGAGCGCCGGAGATGCCCTTTGGTACGGCGAGACACCGCGATAGAGAAGCGGAGGAGAAGCTGCTCCTTAGCTGGCTAGCCATTGGAGATGCACTCGCTGCCATTATTTCTGTCTTATGAAATGAGAATAAAAATCGAGATTATGTGATGAAGAAATAAGCGATCTACGAAACTTAAGATTGCATTTGCTGATGTGGCACGAGAGAGGATTTGGTTCTTGAAATGTTGTGGCTCTTAGGATTTATGTGTGGGCTCTATCTGATTCTCATTGGATGTTATCTTATCCATTTGTCTCTCCATTTTTTAATATATATTTATTTTGGTCGGAACAAATTTTAATATATGTATAACATTTTCATTAATTTTGTGAAAATTATGTCTTTTACCAAATTTTTAGCAGTTTATTGGATTATAAATATAACATGTTTATGATATGAATTGTCTTAATAACCTGTGTATTTCACGATAAAAAATTTAGAAACTTGGATTGATAATCAAAATTTACGACACTAAATATAAATAATCAACTTTATCAGATCTTCTGCCTCGATGACAGTATGCAAAAAAAGTTATCTCGATATTGTAAATAAAGATACCAACGTGGCCAATTTAGTAGAGATCGACCGATATGGTCAACCGAAGAATTGACATTCAATGTTGTAGACATTGTAGAGACTAGAGGGTATTAAAATTATGTTTAATGGTGATACTCCAGAAAATTTCTAATTAATTGTTTAATATTAAATTTAGTATTAATATATTGTTTGAAACTCAATTAGGTTTTACAAATTTTTATGGGTTTAATGATGAAATTCAAAAGAAGTCCTAAAAATAATAAATAAATAAAAACTAAATTTCAAATTTTTAAAAAGTTTGCCAAAAAATGAAAATTAAAATACTACATAAATTTTTGTAGATTACTAGAAGAAGACTAGGTTATATCAAATACTAAATATATATTATAATAAATTAAAATATAGAATGAATGAAAAAAATATAAAAACATGATGAAGCAAGCAATTTTGTTCTAGTTTTCATTTCTGCTAAATTTTTGCCAAATATATTCAACCAAATCAGCTTTCAATTGGTTATGTATTTTTTTCTTCCAAATTCGAGCTCGATTGGCCATCATATTGTTTATATTGGGTAGGCGTCTCCATAGAATACATGAACTCCACATGTGATGTCCCACTTCCTTCTTCTAGTTCGAACTCTGATAAATCATATTGAGTGCATTGATTTTGTTCGTCTTCAACTATCATATTGTGCAATATGATACATGTCCTCATTTTGTTGCCCATTTTTGCTTTCTCCAAGCAAAGAGATGGATTTCGGAAAATAGTAAACTGAGCTTGCAACACTCCAAAAGCACGCTCAACTTCTATTCTGACAGCTTCTTGATAATTAGCAAATACTGATGATTTCTCATATTGTGGCCAAGAAATTGATTAGATGAACGTTGCCCACTTTGGATATATACCATATGTGAGATAGTAAGCCATATGGTATTGACGCCCATTGACAACATAGTTGACCAAAGGAGCTCGACCTTCTAATATATCATCAAAACTAGTGAGCGGTCGAGAACATTAGTATCAGTAAATGTACCTAGAGGTCCAAAAAATGTGTGCCAAATCCACAGATCTTGTGAAGCTGGCATACAAGTTGTACCTCCAAGATCGGAAAGTGAAGTTCAGCTTCGAGCATGTCTGGAGAAGTTTAAGAAACAATCAAAAATGGTGTTCTTTGAATACTCCAAAAAATAACATAAGAAATAAAAGAACTATGGAGGATGAAACAATGGAGAGGCCTATAGGTTTTAAGGTGGCGAAGGAGAACGGGAAAAAGAGAGGCAAGGGAAAGCTTGAAGAAAGAGATAAGAGTTCTCTGAATGAGCTTGCAGAAATGTGGATGATTAAGGAGAAAGATTTGGCAGCCAAGAAAGGTTATCCAGGCAGAAGATTCTGGATAATCTGATGCTCAAACAGATAGGAAGCATTGATTGTATGCACTGGGAGTGGAAAAATTTTCCTACATGTTGGAAAAGAAATTTTCTGGGTGATTCATAAAATTGCTCAAATCTTGTATCTTTTTGGATTACGTTTTTCTAATATTGTCTTCTATATAAAATACATGTTTACTACTCTAGCAAAATTCAGTTTGCAGGAATGGCTGCAAAACGGTATCCTTCAGCACCTCTCCATGAATAGTAAGCAATTTAAGTCTCGTTGTTGAAAAGTGTCATAGCCATGAAAACTACTGTTTTATTCATAAGCATACAAATAGGGAAGAGAACAAACAAAGAGAATATTATTTTAAGATACAAAGAACACGATCTATGTGTACTTGATCAACTCACTAAACTTCCGCCTTAAATAAGAGATTCCACAAGGGCTTCCAAAACAAAGATCATTGTACGCAGAGCAGCAACATGGAGGAACTCATAAGAATATATGACTAAAGAGAATATATATCCAAGAGACAAAGAACACAATCAATGTCTAGTTAATTCATCTAACTAAAATCTCTTCATTAAACAACATATTTCATAAGGCTATTAATTCAAACAAAGTGAAGATTTTATACAGGATCCAATTAGAGCAATTTCTGCACCAAGCAAGAGACACAAAGGATTTTAAATTATACATCATACACTTTGAACAGCAACACAAAGAAACTCTGAACACCATATACAACTATAGAGAACATAATTTCAACATACAAAGAACACAATTCGAATCAAACATCATGCAATTACTTATACCCAAACACGAAGAATTCAATAAGCGAAACCAAAAAGGAAACAAAGTGCTCCTAATGATCCGATCAACGTACACCCAATATAAAACCACCAAATAAACAATTCAGAAAATTATCGCTTCTCCAAAATGATGAAATCGACAGAGAATCGATGAACCCTAGACCTCTAACAGGTTTGAACTAACCATGGATAGAGAGAATCAATATTCATCTTACTAGGAGAAATACAACAGCTGAAGCATCTCCCTTGCTCACGGCCAGATTTGTAGTCTCCAAAGCGAGAGAGATTTTTGATTTTTTTTCCTAACGTGATCTAAAAAAGCAAAAAAATTTCGTTTTTTTTTTCAAAACCTATTTTAACGTAGAACCACATGATGTCGTCACGTGACATGGTTAAGATGTTTCTTTTCTCTCAATATGTAGAAACGGATCACGCCAAGAATTGTATATATTTTTTTTAATCATATGATACTCTCATAATCTCTCCATTAAACTTGTTCAAAGAAATTAGATTGTCAAGAGCAAAGAACATCCTGATTCATCTATCTGAATTATCCTTACATTTGTCCTTTCTAGGTCTCTCAATATCCAAGTATGCAAGAAACATAATAGCGTTACTCTTGTACAAACTTCTGAACAAACACAATATAGCATAGCTCCAATGGGACAAGCCATGATCATTTATCGAGGACAAAATTAATCTACAAGCACAACATTAAAATTAATTGTTTTAGAGATTATGGTTTTTACCAAACACAATGTACATTAGCTAGCTCTGAGACTTAGCGGAGAACAAAGGACAATTTAGGTTGGTTATAATTGAAATAATTGGTATCCATTTGGTTATAGTATTATCTTAATAATATTTGATGGTACTTTATCGTTGATACTCATGGATATTGGGTAATATCCAGAACTGAACTAATACCGGATTGAATGTAAAATCACTCCAATACCATATAAATATATAAACTAATTGATCTAATATTTTGGATAATTTTGAGTAACTATTTGAGAGTACTTTGGATATTTTTGGTTCCCAAAATTAATACTTGAACCAATTCAAAATCAATTCCAACCGAATGCCAAACCAAAACCATTTTCGGTAAGTATATGTGTTAAAAATCCTAAACCAAAAAATTTCTGAATAAACCCAATACCCAAATGTTCTGAAGGTCTATAACTAATAATAGTCCTTAACAAGATACAAAAGTTTAAGGTTTAACAACACTCTAAATTTCAGTTTGGTTTTATTGAATATTTTATGACAAGAAGAGAAAGAAACAAAAATCTTACATTAATAAGACAAAGATGTTTAATATTTTAAAATGAATTTGAGTAATCTAGATAAAACAAACTAAGATACGGTATTTATTTTAATTATGGCAGAAATCTAATGTTTTCAAAATGTCTTGGCTTTGATGATATCTATACACAAAAATTATTGTAATAAAAATGAATGTTTAATTGGAGCTAAGAGCAGCAAATCCACCACCTCTCATCATTTGCTTAAACTCCTTAAAATTAACCATACCATCTCCATCAACATCAACCTTACTAATCATCTTCCTACAATCTTCAAGTGTTCTTCCTTGTTTCAACCCCATTGATGCAAGAACTGACTTTAGTTCCTCATCTGTAATGAAACCATCACCATTCTGATCAAATACTCTAAATGCTTCTCTCATGTCCTCTTCTTCCTCTTTCTCTTCCACCATCTCTTGATACAATGATCCAAACTCTTCAATATCCATGAATCCATCTCCATTCAAATCCATCTTTGCTAACATCTCCTTGATTTCATTTTCAGAGACCATCATTCCTACGCTTTTAAAGAAGTCTTTGAGCTCGTTTTTCGCAATCTTACCATCTCCATTTTTATCGAACATTTGGAACACTCTATTCAATTCCCCACGATCCATCTTTTTATTGTTCTAAAGTGTAAAGTTAATTATGATCTCAATTGTTTGAAGAAGAATCAAAGATCTTGAAAACGGAAGAATCTTAAGCTATGAAATTTTGTAATAGAGAAAGTTCAAGCAAATTGAATGTAAAACTTTACAATGACAAAAAAGAAAAGAAAAGACATTTGTGAGAGAACTTAACGGATTCTGCTGATGGATTCAACATTTTTGGTTCCTTCATTTTTTCTTGAGGCCTAAAAATAGTTTCTATACATGCCTGAAATAGTATGCATCAATTATCTAAATCTGACACAAATTAAGAGCAAAGAAGACTCGAATATCAATCGTAGCATTTTGCGGGTTGGCTTACAAAAACAAAAATGGAAGCATAAAATAAATTCAAACATTTTTTTTAATCAACCTTCCATGTAAATTTGTAACAAGGAGAGCTCTTAAGTTCAACAATTTGTCTTGCTTTCTATAGACCATTTGTAAACCATGAGTATTTAATATGTACCTATAAACCCATTTTGTAGCTTCTCGATAACTCTTTACATGTCTAAAGATGAATCTGCTTATATCACACAATATTGGAGAAACTAAATCAGGCCTTGATCGAATCATAGCGTGCATGATATGCGTCTTGTGACACTTTGAATAAGGGTCGACACTTTAAATTCTTGTTATTTTGAAACCTTAAGCTTATGATGTATACTTAGAAGAACCGAGTCTAGAATAAAGGATCAATAGATCCTTATGACATAGAGATCTGTTACATTAATTTGGAATCAGATTAAGAAGAGTTATTTTGGTTAGGATCGATGGTATTTAAGGTCGTATGACATATGTCTCCGTCATCTTTTTACCCTTCCTCCCATTGGGCCATCTCTCATACTTATATGATATACATAAAAAAATTAGTAATATGTATTTCCATTCATTGTTCAGTGGCACGTATTAATGCACAAACTTGCAAAACCAATTTAATGCTATTTACTATCTTGCTGGATAATAATTTTCAACGGCTAGTTGATTTCTCTATAGACTAGCATTTGCATTATTTTTCAAACAAACATGTAAATATGTTAGTATCTTTTTTTTTGTTAAAGATAAATATGTTATATATCTTATATCAAGTTGGTGGTCATTTGGAGAGATAAATCCAAACCAAATGACTGAAGCAAAACAAAAATCAATAAAACGAAAACTATTAATTGATCTCATTTTAAGAATTATTTGCGACATAAAATTATTGGATTCACTATATATACATATTTCGACTGCATAATCTATTGAAAAACTGTATGATACAATGGCACATCATTATATTGGTTTTTTTATTTTATTTTTTATACATAGATGTGAAGAGTTGGAATTTACAACATTTCATAGAGACCATTATTTGTCCAAAAAAATTAAAACAGATTCAAGCTCGAGCCAACCACAATGGCACTTATTGAGATTCTTCTTGGCCAGAATACAAGTCTATCAATTATTAGATTGGCTTCTTAGCTCAACTTAAAATTAATACGCGTATACACTGAATGAATTTGAAATACATATAATATAACTTACATAGATATCTTCAACAAGAATATATATTTTATATTTTAATATAATATATATATATATATATATAAATGATACTAATTGATGAATTTGGTCTCTCACGTCTTCGTCAAGAATTCAAGCTTTATTAGTATCGGAAATTTATTTTTAGTAAATGTTAATTATTATTATAAGTAGGGAAGATTCTTGAATGAAACGGAAAGTTGAGTTTAAGTAAACTTAGTTAGATCACATCTGTCAAAAAAGAAAAATCGACCTCTATTACGTTCTAAATTAGACACCCACTTAAGCTAATTGAAATTAATTATCCAAAATTATTGGAAATTTAACTATATATTGCAATTTGAAAGATCCATCAAAAGACCACCTAACTCAGTTGGGTAGATGTAGAACCTAAACCTGAAGTAATTTCTGTTTTAATTTAATAAAAATTTCTTTATTTAATATTTTATTCGTTACAATGCTATAGTGTAATCATTAATAGTTATGATTTATTTTTAATAGTTATAATCTAAGAGAAAGTATGACCAGTCTTATTGATCTAATTGTTAACAAAAAGAAAATTTAAGAAATGTTTATTGGTTCTATGATTTATAAGAAGTTATAAATCATTAAAATATTGATGTTATTCAGTTTTGACTTTTGAAAAGTTTATTTAAATTGTGTGTTATTGGTTTTAACTTTTTAAAATTTTGCTTAGAATCATTAAAAGTCATGTGTTATTTGATTAAAATGAATTTAAAATGACTTTCCAAATATTATAAGTTTAGTGTTATTGGTTTGTTGATTTTAAAACTTTTTGTTCATAAAAAAATTCTTCCAAAATCTTAAGTGTTACTCTAAGTTTTTAAGTTATTTTCCTCAAAAACATTTTTCTTCATAAAATAAAAATAAAACAAAATATAATTTATAGAAATTACTAAAAATACTATTTTCGAAATGTCTTTTTTCAATACATACTCCCTGATGATCATTTTTCTCTCCCAATTTTCAAAAAAAATGGTAGGGGTATTTTTGAAAATTCCTCTATAATTAAAGATAAATTAATATTGAAAAAATATGAACTAATATATACAAATTTTTTTCAATGATAATATATTTTTGAAATCCACAAAATAAATTTTTATAGAAAAGAACCTATGAGAAAAATTTATTTTATTTGTTTAAAAATTAAAGGCAGGATAGTAACAAATAATCAAAAAATACAAAGTTTTGAAAATAATATCTACAAATATACAAATTGTAAAACTGAACTCTACAAAATTATATTAACAAGATTTTACAATATATTATAAAAGATTTTTGATATTATATTAGCGTATATTAGAATATGTGAGAATTTGTAAAAATTTGTAAGTTTATGTGAGATTATGTATAAAGTTTAAGAAAAAATTGTACAGAAGTCTATATTTTTTTTTAATTCTATTAGAGTTCAGCAGATTCTGTGATTGTTATAGTCATTCAAATTCTTTAGAAATTATATTTGAATAAACCCCTAAATCTTCAGTAATTTAACACAAAGCACATTCTAAAAACAAAATAAATATCCATGGACGTCACGTGAAAAATAATACCAAATAGTAAAAGAAATTAATTACTTTAACGGTAAAATAATGAATCTATAAATGCCTATACAAAGCAGAAGTTATCACTCATCAGTCAAACTCAAACAATGGCTTCTTCTTCTTCCTCTTCTCCAACCAAGCTTGTGTTCTTTGCTTGTTGTCTTTTTGTGTTAACATATTCAGACAATTTTGTCACTGGAGATTCCGACAAAGTGAAGCTGAATCTCTACTACGAATCACTTTGTCCAGGTTGTCAGCAATTCATTATCGAAGAGCTAGTTAAAGTCTTTGACTCTAATCTCGACACAATCATCGATCTCAAACTTGTTCCATTTGGTAATGCTCAACTCTCCAAAAATTTGACTGTCATTTGTCAGGTTCTTTCTCACTCTTCCTTCTTCATATTTATATGCTCTATATATATATATATATATATATATATATATATATATTGATGCTATTTGGTGATATTTGTGAAGCATGGTGAAGAGGAATGCAAATTAAACGCAATTGAAGCTTGTGCTATAAGAACTATTCCAAATCCGGTACGTAACAATACTAATCTCTATAAAATTTTGATATATATCCCACAATACAATGATTTTTTGAGATGGTATTGTAATGCAGAAATTGCAGTACAAGTTTATACGTTGCATTGAGACTAACCCAGAAGACTGGCAAGCATCATGTTTGAAAAGCTCTGGAAATGAAAAATCTATCAATGAGTGTTACAAGAGTGATCTCTCTAAACAAGTAAGTACATTAAATTTAAAATAACATGAATTGCATAATCATATAGTTCTAGACCATTTTATTTATCTATTTTATAATTTCAGCTAGTACTTGGATATGCAAAACAAACAATGAGTTTGAAGCCGCCACATATATATGTACCATGGGTCACACTCAACAGCAAACCACTGTACAATGTATATCTCTATTTTTAAGTAACTTTTTCTTGTAGTTATATACATATTTTAAAAAAAAATCTCAAATTTTTTCTTTTTTTGGATACATTATTGGTAATGCAGAATCTGGATAATTTGGTGGAACAAATCTGCAAAGCGTACAAAGGAACTCGTCCTAAAGCATGCAAATCAGCTGAGTTTTCTGAGTGGAAAATGTCGAAACTTCAATTCACTTATGCCAATGAAGCTACCAAATTTTAAGTTAATTATGAAACTACAATAAGGATGTACTTAAGCTTACGTTAATGGAATGATTAAATAAAAGACCTTTTGTTTTTAAAACTTTTATGTTTACACACTCTTGAGGAGGCATGAATGCCATTTTGAATCTGTCGAGGGATGAATTAAGTGATAGTCCAATGTAGCTCTGAGATTGTAGCAATAGACAGCTGGTGGTGCATGAACATGATGCCTAATTAGGCTAAGACGTTGCACATACGGCAAAGTTCGGAAGCTATGTTTGTAACTACTCTATATTTGGTCCTACTTGACGATGACACAGTATGGAGCTGCATCATTGGCCACTAAATCTCTTCCAAGTCTTGGTCAATCTCGCTTGAGTCTTTGCTTCTTCCTTTTAACAGAAGTCTCCACAAGACCCATTGAGCTGAACATAGACTGCGAGAAAACTTTCTGTGGTGAATAAGTCTACCTCACAATATTAAAACAAAGCTTCTGATCTGCTAGCAGGATTCCATATTACATATCAAAAATAGTGGAAGACATTGAATTCATAGTATTAAAGTCATTAGTTAGATCATTATAACCAATATATTCACAAAAACTAAACATTTTAATTCAATTATTATGGTTATATTTTTGTTACATATTTAGATATACTTGTATATAAAAATAGTAATACGATAAAAAAATCTTTTATATTAAAATGAATAAGAGAGGTATTTCATAAACAAAATATAAATTTTAAGTCATATTTATTTTTTATGAAGATTATATGGGCTCGACGCGAATGCATGATATATTTAGTTCAACTTCTTTTAATTATTTTTGCCAACATAGATATATTATTAATGATTAATTCATAAAATGAAAATAGTTCACATGTTATGAAACACAAACTGACTCTTTGATACTATGAGTCAGGTGATTAAATATTTTTATAAAATCAAAAAATTATTAAAATAAGATAAGAGTAATAAAAATATAATTACTTACAATATAAGTATTTGATATTTGTATAATTATGTTTAATATTTAATAATAAAAATACAAGTCATTGATATCCGTTCATTACATGTTATTTGATATTACATATTATTATCAAATAACATGTCATTTCATAAAGAATACGATTCATTTCATATTACATATTATTTTAGTTGATAATAATATAAAATAAATAATTTTTTTGAGAAGTATCAAATTTGATTACCCTATGTGACATGTAAAATATTTTTATTTATCAATGTGAATTACATTAAAAATCCATAAGGCCTATTATAAATGATACAACCCAAAACTTGTGGTATACTCAGCGTGATTCACACTTTGTCTCATATACGTTCTTACCTTAGCTTTATCCCAATAGTTGAATTTCTTGAGTATCTTCTCTATATAGTGAGCTTGACTTAATGAGTATCCTTCTTCTATTTTTGAAACTTTGATTCCCAGAATGATATCCACTTCCTCCAAATCCTTCATGTTGAATCTCGTGTTCAATAGACTCTTTGCTTTTTTAATTATCTCGAGACTCTTCCCTAATATGAGCATGTCATCAACATATAGACATATGATCACATAGTCTTCCCCTTTTTTTTACTGAATAAACAAATATCACCATTGTTAGAGATAAATCCTTCTCCCAAGAGTGTTGTACTGAATTCTTCGAACCACTGTTTTGGTGCTTGTTTAAGCCCATAAAGTGATTTTTTCAACCTACAAACTTTGTCTCTTGTCCTTCAATGACAAAACCTTCTGGTTGTTTTAGGTAGATTTCTTCTACAAGATATCCATTTAAGAATGCAGTTTTTACATCCATCTTATGTACAAACAAGTTATTGAAGATGCAATGGCTAGAAGTAATCTTATAGAAGCTATTTGAGTCACAGGTGAGTAAGTATCAAAATAATCAACTTCATGCTTCTGAGTAAAACCCTGAGCTAGGACTTTGAACTTATCTTTTGATCTGCCAGTCTTTAGCTTCTTTTTAAAGATCCATTTGTATTTCATTGCTTTGCATCAATGATCTTCTAAGTGTGGTTAGAGATGATAGATTCAAACTCATTATTTACTGTTTCTTTACAAAATATAGCGTCTACTGATTTAATAGCTTCAAAATATGAAATTGGGTCTTCTTTAGTAAGAAAAGTAAAGACGAGTTCCTCACTTAGTTCATCATGTTCTATGATGAAGTTGGTGATAAAGTCTGAACCAAAATCTGCTGCAGTTTTTGTTCTTTTACTTCTTGTTATCTCTAAAGTAACAAGATCTTAATCTCTCGAGTCTAAAAATCTCTTTCTGGATTCTATCTTTTTTTATCCAGCTTATTTCTAAAAAGAAAAACGTCTTCAAAGAACTCTGCATTACGAGATTCAATCACTTGTCCAAAAATGTTAGTAGAAGAATCAAAAGTTAAGCACCTATAGGCTGCAGAGTTTGAAGCATATCCAATGAGAACAACATCAACATTCTTAGCACATATATTAGATTTCTTAAACTGTGGTAATTATACTTTCACTAAACATCCCAATACCCTTAATAAAGATAGATTTGGTTTATGTCCCTTCCATAATTCATAAAGTGTACTAGTCAATCTTTTATGGGGTACCTTGTTAAGAGTGTACGTAGCAAAGAGTATGGCTTCCCCCCTACAAGGCATCTGAAAGTCCAGAGCTCAGTAGCATAGCATTCATCATTTCCTTGAGAGTTCAATTTTTTTTTCAGCGATGCCATTTTGCTGTGGCATGTAAGGTGCATTCCTTTCATGTATACTCCCTTCTTTAGTACATATTGCATTGAAAGAATCACTTTGATATTCTCCTCCTCTATCACTTCTGAGTCTTTTGATATTTTTCTCATGTTGGTTTTCAACTTCTGCCTTGACTTTAAAAACATGTCAAGTGTTTCATCCTTTGATTTTAATAAGTAGTCATTTGTATATCTTAAAAAGTCGTCAATGAAAGTTACATAGAATTTCTTACCACCTCTACTTATTGTGCTTGTTAAGTCTGCAAGATCAGAATATATTAGATCTAGTAGCTTTGATGATCTAATCACTTGACTAAAGAACGGTTTCCTGAAGTGTTTTGCTTCATAACAAATCTTACACTTGGTCAATTCTTTGTCAAGTTTATCAGAGATTAAATCAGCTTGATACAAGTTCTTAATAGACTTAACATTCAAGTGTCCAACTCTTCCATGCCATGTAAATAAATCACAAGTCAAGTAGGCTAAAGCACCATTCTCATTTTCATTAACAGATTCAAGTACAAAGAGGTTCCCGTTACAGAATGCTTTGCTTACATATTCTCCATTCCTAGACAAGACTAATTTTCCAGATTCGGTGGTTTGATTGATACCCGCAGACATGAGCAGTGCCTTGGAGACTAATTCCTTCTCATAGCTAAAACATACAATACTTTAGTGAGAGTAGAGTTCCCCCTGATGACATCTTAATGTCAACTTCACCAATTCCAAAGAGTTTTAGTACTGCTCAAGCATCTCCCAGATAGACATTATCACATGCTGATTCATCAAGTTTCTTGAAGAGATCCGTTTGATTGCAGATATGAGTTATTGCTCCTGAGTCAATTATCCAATCAATTTTGTCATATAAAGAATTAGCTTCCATTATCACAATTATTATGTTCTCTGTAAGATGGACTTTAAGAGACTCTTTTTGTTGCATAGGAAGTTTGCAATCTTGTTTCTTGTGACCTCTCTTGTTACAGTTCCAACATTTTATCTTCCTTTTGAAATCCACCTATTGTTTAGCTCCACTTATGTTCTGCTTCTTATTGCCCTTGGATTCAGATTTACGTCCTGAACCTTCCATGATGTTAGCATCATTGTACACACTTTTAGAGTCTAGATTGTTACCTAAGAAGGTGCAGTCTGCTTCTTCAATCATGATGTCAGAGATCAATTCATCGAGACTTATTTTCTTCTTGCCATGCTTCAGTTTGGAAGGATATGTACTCCAAGAAGGTGGCAATTTATCAATCAGAACTAAAGCAGTAAGGTGATCATCGATAGCCATACCTTCTGACTGGATCTTCGTAACGATCCCTTCGTAGTCATGAAGTTGATCCAAGATCGATGAATATTCTTGATCCTGAAAAAAGTCCACTTAGAGGTGATAAATTGCTTCTTACCTTCATCCTCTCCTTCTTATTTTTTCTTTAGTTTGGTACATATCTCCTTTGCAAACTCACACTTCACATATACATCGAATAATTTCTCTGAAAGATGTTTTAAGATATGTCATCGACACATTGTATTGTGATCTTCATAGCTTCCTTCTCATTTCTTTTTGCTAGATATCAAACCATCTGAGCCAGACGACGTAACATCATCTAATAAAGAGGTTGCATCAAGCAATATGTACTCAACACCGATATCTTGAAAGAAGAACATTAACTCTTTTGACCATCTTTGATAGTTGGATCCAGAGAGAGGTTGCAGCTTAGATAGGTCGAGAATCGCAGTGAACTTTCACATCAATATTCAAGTTCTAAACGTTAATACTCATAAGATTGTTAGAACTCGATAAAGATGAACAATGAATCAAACAGAATAAAATGAAGGTACAAGAAGAAGAGAAGAAAGAACGGATTCTTAAGATGATGCAGAGACGAAGAAAACCTCTTCTGAACTTGAGAGTATTAATCACCCACACTGTTGCAGATTCAATGGGTGAATACACTCAGTTTTTACTCTACAGCTTCAACGAATGTACAATCAAATGTTGAAGATCAAAACCCTTGTACTTTGATCAGAGAAATCTAGAGAACAGAATATAGAAGACGATCATCTTTTTGGATGTTTCTGATTCTGTTATCTACTTTCTCTCTTGCTTTAGATCTCTATTTATATATGATCTAAGTCGTTCAAGATCATATAAGAAGCTAGCTCGTGAGTTACTTGTATGACACGCGTTCTCTAACTGATTTCATTAAATTTTAACTGGCTCAACTAAATCAATTTTATGAACAAAATATCCAACAATATTTCATCTAGCATAGAGAGGTAATCAACTATTCGTGTTCAAACACAGTTCTGATGGTTGAGATGAGATAAACCAACATAAACTCCCACTTTGTATCATATTTCTCCTCCTGCTTGAGCATACAACTAAGTTAAAAACAAATAGATGTTTGACAAGAGGTTGAACTAAGTTAAACATTACTTGTCAGCTCCATATAACAGATACAAAGCTCGGCTTGTAGTTCAAGGTTTTCTCAAAAATTCGGGATTGATTATGAGGAAACATATTCTCCTGTTATGGATGGTATTACATTTAGATATATGATATCTTTTGCTACTAATAAAAATCTTGAGATGAGACTTATGAATGTTGTGACTGCATATTTATATGGGTCATTAGATACAGATATTTCTATGAAAACTCTGGATGGACTTAAAATACCAGTAACATTGAAATCTAAACCCAAAGAGTTATATGCAACAAAGTTGCAAAGATCACTGTATGGATAGAAGTAATCTGGATGAATGTGGTATTATCGTCTCAATGAGCATTTGATCAAAGAAAGATATGTAAACAATCCTATATGCCCATGTGTTTTCATTAATAAATAGTAATCCGATTTGTGATAATTTCAGTGTATGTTGATGATATAAATATGATTGAAACTCAAGATGAAATACAAAAGGCAGCAGAATACCTAAAAAAGAATTTGAGATGAAAGATCTCAGCCAGACAAAATATTGTCTGGGCCTACAAATAGAACACTCTGAGAAGGGTATATTTGTACATCAATCCACATATACTAAAAAAAAGGTTAAAACGATTTAATATGGACAAGGCAACTCCTCTTAGTACTCCATTAGTTGTTAGGTCTCTTAACATTGAAAGCGACCCTTTTCGACCGGCTGAGAACACTGAAGAGATACTTGATTCAGAAGTACCGTATTTAAATGCAATTGGAACCCTTATGTACTTGCAAACTACACTAGACCTGATATATCATTTGCAGTTAATTTTTTGGCTAGATTTAGTTTATATCCTACGCGAAGACATTGAAATGGAATCAAACATTTTTTTCCCTATCTCCAAGGGAATACTGATTTAGGATTATTTTATTCTAAAAATTCGAATGGCCAAATGATTGGTTTTGCAGATGCAGGATACTTATCAGACCCACATAAAGGTCGATCACAAAAAGGATATGGGTTCAGTATTGGAAGGACTGCTATATCATGACGTTCTCAAAATCAGACACTTGTAGCTACATCTTCAAATCATACGGAAATTATTGCCCTCCATGAAGCGTGTAGGGAATGTGTATGGCTAAGGTCAATAAGTCAACACATTCGATCAAGTAGTGTGTTTCAAGTAAATATAAAACCAACCATACTATTTGAAGACAATGCTGCATGTGTTACTCAGAAAAAAGAAGAATATTTCAAAAGCTATAGAACAAAGCATATTCATCTGAAATACTTTTTCTACACCCAAGAGCTCGAAAAGAATAAAGATATCAAAGTAAATATATTCAATTAACTGATAATATTGCAGATTTCTTCACAAAGTCATTGCCTACTACTTCGTTCAGGAAACATGTCTACAACATTGGAATGCGACATCTGAGTGATGTGTAAAGATGTGATTCGATCCTCATCATTCGAGGGGGAGCTTTCGCCATTGCACTCTTTTTCTCTTTGTATGGTTTTTCCTACTTATTTTTACAAGAAAGATTTTTAATGAGGCAATAAGTAATATATTAAATAGATAATTAAGGGGGAGTATTACATGTACTATGTTTTATGTGTTTCATCGTAGTAATTATTCATTTTACTGCTATACTATTTTCTTATTTATCCACCCCTTCAAAACTTCTATATATAGGTGGATTCACTTCACTTCTATGTTCAAAACAAAAGAAGAAGATTGTTCTTGAAGAATGTCATGGTATTAAGACTAAAGTCTTGTTTAAATATCATAGTTGTAATTGTGAAAGGAAATTCACTAAGAATAACCACTAAAAGTATTAACGTGATGAACAGAATGCTATCTGCAAGAATATGTATTAATTACATCATGAATCATTCATTCGCATAAACTCTTGACAAATTGATTCAAGTCTGATAGACATCAATGCAAAGTCATGTATCATTTTAAGAAGCAAAGTGGGAGTTATTGGATATTTTTTTCATAAAATTGATTCAGTTGACTCAGTTAAAATTTAGTCAAACCAGTTAGAGAACATGTTTCATACATGTAACACATGAGCTAGCTTCTTATATTATCTTGACCGACTTAGATCATATTTAAATAGAGATCTAAAGCAAGAGAGAAAGTAGATAACATAATCAAAAACATCCCAAAAAAAGATCATCTTCTTCTATATTCTGTTCTCTCGATTTCTCTAAGCAAAGTTCAAGGGTTTTGATCTTCAATATTTGGTTGCACATTCGTTGAAGCTGCAGAGTAAATGCTGAGTGTATCAACTCATTATTTCAGAAACGTTGTGGGTGGTTAATATTCTCAAGTTTAGAAGAAGCTTTTTTCGCCTCTGCATCATCTTAAGAATCCATTCTTTCTTCTATTCTTCTTGTACCTTAAGTTTATTATGTTTGATTCATTGTTCATCTTTATCGAGTTCTAACAAATATTTCTAGTGTGAGACATGTATCATGTTCTGCATGCTCTTTTTAAGTGTGTCTCAGGAAAAAAGCAAGAAGTGCTTGATCATTAAACTAATTTAATAAGGGAGATACTGAAAATGTTTGAAACAGTAGGCTGACATGTATACTCATAAAAGCATGTCAAAAATCAATAAACTGAAGTTACAAAACTTGAAGATGTGTTAATCAGCTTATTGATAAGATCAAAACAAGGATGCGTAAAGTTGATGTGGACAAGAGAAGTTGAGTTCAAGTCAAGGTATTTTGTGGACAAGAGAAAATTGGAGAGAGTCTTTATGGTAAAAACAACATAAAATGGAGAGTTGAATTGAAGGTGGTAATAGCACTTGTTTGTTGTATCAAAGAGTGACAGGATTCAAGTGAGTGTCTAGACTAGATTTGTCGTGTTTGGTCTTGTGGAGAAAAGTAAATTATGCGAGAGTAAGTGTTGTAAAAGTCTGAATTTATAATTTAGTAAGAGGTGTTTGTCTTGACACTTTCCAAAATAACAATTCTTTGTTGAATTCTTCACATGTTTAGAAGATTTATTTGTACATAGCTCCATTCTCAAATTGATGAAATTTAACTAATATATCCTGCCTTTCTCAATCAAGAGGCTCGTCTTGATCTCCGAAAGATTAGGTTTTGCTCCCCTCTCTTTAATCATCATTTTGGTAAGCTTCTTTTGAGTTCTTCCTACGCGGAGTTGGCTTCACTCACCCTGACAATTGGCATGTCTAAAGCAATTCACATACTTAAAGCAAGAATCCTATTATAGTATTGGTCCAATACATTTCAATTTAAATGTTAAACCACAGGAACCATGTCGTGGTATTGTAACAAAATCATTTGAAGTATGTTATAGCCAATATAACGAATGTCCTCGTTAGAGAAAAACTTAAAGTTGCTATAATAGCTAGAGCTATCAAACATGTTCAAGCGCGAGGATAACTAGTGCTATCCAAACATGTTCTACTACTTTTGTGGTTATGGAATTTGGATCCGTTCATAATCTTCGACATATTCGAGAATTCACATATAAAAGTTTACTTGATTGAGTTAAGAGTCATAAACCTTTCTGTTTGAAAACTCTTATATCTTTATCACCGTTTGAGAGAAAAGTTAGTTACAGAGAGAGTTAGAGAGAGTTCAAGAGAAGCGGAGATGAAAATGAATCTGTTATCTTATTTCTTAATTCAATTTGTACATTTGTAATATATACAACTAACCATACTAAACCACTATACAATTATTTACAAACCGAGAATGTTATCTCAATATGCCCCCTCAAGATGAGCTGTATATGTTGAGCAAGCTCATCTTGGATATAAGATGATAAAACTGATGGGGAAACAATGGTTTAGTCATAATATCGGCCACTTGATCTTCAGTTCGAACATGTAATGTCTTCAAAAGACCTTTATCTAAACGTTCTCGAACTGTATGACAATCAATATCAATATGTTTAGTCTGCTCATGAAATGTTGGATTCGTGGCAATAGAGATAGCAGTTGTGCTATCTGAATACAGAACTGGAATCACAGAATCATGAATGTGAAGGTCACGAAGCAAAGCCTGTAACCACATGAGCTTACAAGTGGCAAGAGCAAGTGCTCTGTACTCTGCTTCAGCAGAGGATCTGGAGACTGTAGGTTGTTTCTTAGCTTTCCAAGTAATCAAAGAATCTCCAAGAAACATAGTAAAACCAGTAGTTGATCACCTACTATCCACACAGGATGCCCAATCTGCATCCGCAAATGCTTTGAGAGAAAGATCCGCATTTGCTGAGTAGAAAAGTCTCTGGCCAACTGTACCTTTAATGTACTGTAAAACTTTGTAAACTGCAGTAAGATGTGGAGTGCGTGGTGCAGAAGAATATTGACAAAGTTTGTTAACTGCAAACATGATATCAGGCCTGGTAATAGTTAGATACATCAGCTGTCCAACAAGTCTTCGATGTAGTTCACAATCTGAAAGAGGATTTCCATCAGTTGTGTTCAGTTTCAAATTAGGAACCATAGGAATCGAAGAAGGTTTACATCCAAGCATTCCAGCTGAGTTAAGAAGTTCCAATGCATATTTACGCTGGCATAAAGAGATTCCTTTAGTGCTGCGAGCAATTTCTAATCCCAAAAAGTATTTCAAAGTTCCAAGATCCCGCAGCTTGTATTGTTGCTGTAAAGATGTAGTAAGATTAGATGCAGCCTCAACACTTGTACTTGCAATGATTATATCATCCACATAAACAAGTACAGTTACAAATTCAGTTCCTACAGCTTTCACGAACAAAGTATGATCAGCCTGACCTTTGTGAAAGCCCATAGATAACAATGAATCAGAAAATTTCTTGTACCATTGGCGTGAAGCTTGCTTAAGACCATATATAGATCGTTTCAACTTACAAACTGTGTTAGAAGGAAGCTTGATACCTTTTCTTTCTGCATATCCTTCAGGTAAACGCATAGAAATTTCTTCATCCAACTCACCATTTAAAAATGCATTGGAGATATCAAGTTGAGTGAGATGCCATTGCTTAGAGGCTGAGACATTCAACAACAACTTAATAGTTCCCATTTTCGCAACAGGGGAGAAGGTTTCCTGATAGTCTAAGCCTTCTTTTTGAGTGTAGCCTTTAGCTAAAAGGCGTGCTTTAGGACGTTCCAGGCTACCATCAGCATTGAACTTCAATGTAAAAAGCCAACGACAACCAATTGGTTTCTTACCCGCAGGTAAAGAAATGATATCGCATGTCTGAGTGCTTTCCATAGCATCAATTTCTTTGTCAACCGCAGTACACCAGAACTCAGAAGTCCGAGCCTCAGCATAAGTGGATGGTATAGGAATTTTTGTAATATTATTGATGTATAAAGCATAAGGAAGAGAAAGTTGAGAATATGAAAGAGAAGATGAAATGGGATGAGCAGTAGAATTATCAATAGAGTAGTAATGATAATCTTGCAAATGAGCAGGTAATTTTTGTTACCCTTTTAGAAGAAATTTCTGGTGGAAGAGAAGAAGATGGAGAATTTTGAAGTGATGGAGCTGAGGACTCAGAACCAATATGATCATTGTGATCAGTAGTTGCTGATGGTGAGAATGGCTTGGCCAGAGGAAATATATCTTCGTGAAATATCACATTTCTGGGTATGAATACATAATTACTCTGTAAATCTAATAGCTTGTATCCTTTATAACCCGAAGGATAACCCATAAAGATGCAGGCACGAGATCGTGGTTGAAACTTATGACGATGAGATGATGATGTAGAACCATAACACAAACATCCAAAAGCCTTAAGTTGTGAGTAATCAGGAACCTTTCCTATCAAAACCTCAAATGGAGTCTTGTTATCTAAGAGTTGTGAAGGTGTTCTATTGATCAAGAAAACCGCTGTTAGAATACAATCACCCCAGAGAGTAAGTGGTACTTGAGACTAAAATAAGAGAGCTCGAGCCACATTTAGAATGTGTTGGTGTTTGCGTTCTACGACCGAGTTTTGTTCAGGGGTTTCAGGACAAGAATGATAAGATATAATCCCTTGTTCTTGAAAGAATTGCTGAAACTTCAACTCAGGTGCATTATCTGATCTCACAGATTTCACACTGACTGAATATTGCTTCTCTACCTATTTGACAAAGGCTGGAAAAACAGTGAGTACTTCATCTTTTGTGCGCAGCAAAAAGACCCATGTAGCACGTGAATGATCATCCACGATGGTTAAAAAATATCGAAATCCTTCCACAATAGGAACAGAAAATGGTCCCCATGTATCAATGTGTAACAACTCAAAGTTGACATTACAAATATTGTTTTGAGAAGGAAATGACAACTTCTTCTGTTTGGAAAGATGACAAATATGACAGTAGGAAGATCCTTTATTCTTATGTTTAAGTATTCCTAAAGTATCTGAAAGAACATCAATACGAGTGTATGAAGGATGTCCCAAACGTGTGTGCCATAGACTTGTATCAACCACAGCATTAATGACAGCCAGAGAAGTAAACTGTTCAAGCAGATGCAGATTTCCAGCTTTTCTACCCTGTCCAATCTTCAATCCCCTGATAGGATCCTGGATTTCACAAGAAGACTGATCAAAGATAATTCGATAACCAAGGTCAGTAGAAAGAGCACTAATACTCAAGATATTCAATCAAAATTCAGGGATGAACAAAACATTATTGAGAGTAATGTGTTTGTTCAGGTGAATGGTGCCAACTCCATTAATAGCAACCCGAGGACCTGCTGGAAGAGTTACAAAACTCACAATCGAAGTATCAAGAATGTGAAACAAACTGCGATCATGAGTGACATGATGCGTTGCTCCAGAATCAAGCACCCAATGACGTGTAGAAAGAGTGTGATTTGAGACATTCAAAATACCGATGAAACTATAAGTGGAGGAGGAGAAATGAATA
>OVBA01003789.1:0-26278 GCA_900406435.1 Lepidium aucheri
TCATTCGCCATCATCCGCAACACACCAGCCGTAGAGGATCGACTCTTTGAAATCTTCTCCATCGGTTCCACCAATTCACGACCATAAAGATTGATCCCTTGAGGTCTTCTTGTGGTCTCCATCAAGCCTAACCATCCGGCGAGGCACGTATCAGTAATCCACAATATTTGATGATCTTACAGGAGTTGTAAAACTGGTTCTGTCTCTGTACATTCTTCATCAATTTCTGAATCTCCACCTTCATCTAAACTTGCAGAAACTAAACCTTTGAGAGGACTCTCTGAACACTAACTCTTTCTCTTATTCAAAATAGTTATGGACTTAGATTCATCACTATCATTAACTGGTTCTGAGGCATTGTGCTCCTCACGATTCTGTAAATCTCTGAACATAACATTCTCTTGAAACACAACATTCCTACTGATAATACATTTATGTTCTTCAAGTAACCAAATCTTATAACCCTTGGTACCTTGAGGATAACCAATAAAGATACCCTTCAATGCTCTGGGCTTAAGCTTTCCCTGGTTTTGATAAGCATAAGCCACATAACCAAACTTCTTGAGATGTTTATAACCTTGTTTTCTCTTGATCTAAAGCTCTTCAGGAATGATGTGGTCAATTGTTGTAGATAGAGATCTATTTACCAAATATGCTGCCAAAGCTGTAGCTTCTGCCCATAATGTCTCATCAAGACATGATTCACTTAATAGACATCTTACCTTCTCCATTAGTGTTCTATTTATATGCTTTGCAACACCATTTGTTGTGGTGTGTAGGTACATGTACGATGCCTTTCAATCCTATTCTTTTTGAAGAAATGATCAAACCTTTTGTTGCAAAATTCTAGGCCATTATCTTTTCTTAGAATTTTGACCTTTCTATCATCTTGTACTTTAATAAGTTGTTTCCATTCATAAAACTTGTCAAATGTTTCATCTTTAGATTTCAAAAACATTGTCCACACTTTTCTAAATTTGTCATCAATGATTGACATAAAATATGTATTTCCTGACTTAGAAGGAGTAACTTTGGATGAGCCCCTTAAGTCTGTGTGTACATAATCCAATACACCTTTAGTTTCATGATTACCAATATCAAAACTGAGCTTCTTCGACTTTCCCATTACACAATGTTCACAAAGACTGAGATCTTTAACATCTTTCCTCTGTAATAACCTTTTCTGTCAAAATCTTCATGTTGTTCAAACTCATATGACCAAGTATACTATGCCAAAGCTTAGTGATGTCTGTTGCTTCTACTGCAATGTAAACTTCACTTATTTCTATCTCACCATCTAACACATACAACCCATTGTTCAATTCACCTCTCAAAGTTGTATTCTCATTCTTGAAACACCTCACTTTGCCATTACCACCTTCATGATTATAGCCAAGTTTGTCAAGTGTTCTTGTTGATATTAATTTCCTTCTAAGATTTGGAACATACTTGACATTGTTCAGTATTCTAATTGTTCTTCCATGAGTGTTTATCCTGATAGATTCTTGACCTTGTGATACGAATGAAGAGTAACTAATTCATTCTCCTGAAAAGTACTGAACCAATCTCTTCCAGATGTCATGTTTGAAGTACACCCAGAATCTAAAACTCATATGTCTTTAACCATCTGATCATTTGCACTCAAAGCTTCAGAGAACACCAACTTTTCAATGATCGCACCTTCTTCTCCTTTGACTTCATTTTCTGATTTTCTTTCTTGCAAAGCATTCCTTTTTAAGATGACCTTCCTTTTTACAAAACCAACAAGTAACTCTGGTCTTTGATTTAGACGTGCTTTTACTTATGTTGTTGTTACTTTAATTTCTAGATCGACCTCTTTCATTTGTATACAAGGCAGTTGATGAACTTGCTTTTGCTATTTTCTCTTCCAACATTTGTTTTTCAAGAGTCTTGGCTGATGATACCACATCTTGTATTGATAGATGCTTATTACCACACTTCAAAGTATGTTTTAGCTGAGCATACTTAGGAGGAAGATATCTAAGTGTTATGATTGCTTGAGTCTCTTCTTGTATTGAGATATCAAGCGTGCCAAGCTCAGCTATGATCTTGAACATATCATCAAGCTTCTCACTAACACTCTTTGATTCATTCATCATGAAATCAAAATGATTATATTTGGAAGACTAGTTTGCATATACAAACTATTCAATAATGCCCAAGTTTTTGCAGCAGTTTTACATTGACAAACCTGTCGAAGAACTTTATCACCAAGATTCAACAGAATTATGTCCTTGGCTTCTTCTGACCTTGCAATCTTTTCAGGATCGGGAACTGTTTTGACTTGTGAAGTGTCTGATGAATCGCTATCATCTTCTTTCTTTCCTTCAGTCTTCGTAATTGTAATTGTTTTTGTTAAGGTAAAATCATTGATTACATCCTTGTAGCCTGATACACCAGGATAAGCAAGCATACAGATCTTCCAGATAGAGAAATTAGATTCTCCATTAAACCTTTCGATTATCACCTTCTGATTTGCCATCGATACCTCGAGAACCTGGCTCTAAAACCACTTGTTATAAGACGAATCGAATCAATCACAGTCTTAGATGCATTGATGATTGTTAAATGGATTTGAGTTGGTAAATCAAAAGAAACAACAATAGATCATTGAGAATCAAGCAAACAACACTCGAACAAATTTGATTACCCAGTTCGGTAAATTGATGTGATTATACCTACGTTTGGGGCTAGAAAACTCCAGCAAATCCACTAATTGAAAAAAGGTTCAGCTCAAAACCGAGCTTAGAGTTACAACAATGGAGAAGAGAAAAGAGAATTGATTTTGTTAGAATTTGTTACAACCAACAAACAAACAGGAAGAAGAAGCTATAAATTAACTCTTAACCGAGTCTGATAACCGGACTGGTTTCTCACGATTAGAACCAGGCCAATTTCTTCTTCTGATTCTCGGTACACTTGAATTAGACCAGATGATTAAACCATCAAATATTCTAACTGGTTCAATACTTAAACCAGAAAGAATTGAATCAGACCATTTCTGATTTTAACATATACGAAATTTGGATTGAGACAAAACATCTGATGGCGAAATTGAAAAATTAAAGAAAGAGAAAATTGTCAAATGTGTCCCCAACTTTCAAATTTCGGCTATTTGAGACACCAATTATCGGATTCCCCAAAGTCAACATCACTTTTTAGTTTGACATCTTTTTTCGTCTTAAAGTTTTTATTGACTCTACCAAATTAAACACACCGTTAAAACATCAAATAGATGAATTAAACGCTGTTAACCATCGTTTATTTTGATCGTTAACTGACAACGAAATAAGAAAGTCACAAATCAATTTCTCTCATAAACCCTAAAAAAATAATTATGTAGAAGAATACGACCAGAGGAAGCTCCCAACAGATTACGATCCAGTTATGTTTGATCCAATAGAGCATCATAGTCCACCAACGGAGCGTGTGTTCAGATTCGTCAATGAGATCTCCGAACTCGGAGCCATTATAATGAAGAAAAAAGGAATGACTGAGCTACCAACCGTCGCTGTAATGAAACCTAGAGCTGGTGGTGCTGGTGCTGGAATCGTTAGTCAAAGTGGTAGTGGTGTTAGTGGTGAGAGTGAAGAACCTAAAGTGGAGAACACTATGTTTGAGATTAATTGGTTATGAGAGATGAATGTTTCCTACTTCCACATGTGTCACAAAATAGCTTCTTTTTTCTTTTCTTTCTTGGCAAAATAATGATGTTCACAAACTGTAGACTTTCTCTTGTAGTGTTAATTCTATGACGTTCAATTCTAGAATCTGTTCTGCCAAATTCTCAACTTATCTGAATCATCAATACCAAAATATCTTCATCATTATCATAGAAATGCGATTAAGAATACATGAAATTTTGTCTCTCTGCCACTTAAATCTATTAGCTATATATGTAAACTAGATTCTTGTAAATATTCTCTGCCTATACTTACTCTTGTAATCGTGTATATGTATAGAATTCTATCAAGTAATACAATCATCTGTTCCATAATCTATAAAATCAACACAAGGAACAATATAGAAAATAGACCAACAACCATGTTTCAAATAAAGTAATCTTTTGCTATACTTCCACTGCAAACCATTCCAGAGACGTTGAAACAAGTTATTAGCTAAACATGAATTACGTCAAACACTTTCCGTGCAATATTATGACAACAAAAAAAACTTAACTAAAAGTTTGGCTTTGACTGACTGTAGTTTTTGAAATACTTTTTGGTTTTTGTTTTTGTAAAAACTAAATTTTGGCATATCAAATTTTTGTAAAAGTAGTTTCCCTAATAATTAGGAAAACTGGTTTTTAAGAGTTTTTACTAATTTCTAAACAAAAACCAAAAACCAGATTTTATTAGTTTTTCTCAAATCTTGATCCAGTGTTTCTTTCTATTTTATTTTTTTATTTTTTATTTTTTTATTTAATTAACTAATATATATAAAAGTGTACCAAATAATGAATAGATATTAAACCTTTCAGCATTATTTAATTTTTAAAAAATCCTCTTCATGCCTAAACACAAAATTAATAATAATTTTTAATAGAAATTAGACTTATTTATTTAAAATAATACAATAAATATTGTAATTTTGAGTTTACAATTCTTTAAAATTATGTTTTAAATATTCTAAACAACTTTAAAATTTTTTGATTTAAATATTGTAAAATTCGATTTTATTACTCTAATATAATTGTGCTTTAAATTTTTTTAAAATGTGATTTTATTATTCGAATAATAGTTATTTATTCCTATATATGTATTTTTAAACTGGATTTTATGTTATAGTTGTGCATTAAATATGATGCAATAAATCTATATATGCTTTTTTTGCATTCTTTATGAACTTTTTTTATGTTTTTTATCATTTTAAGTTACTAAATATAATTTTAGAACAAATCAATCATAAAAATTATTTTAAAATAGAGAAACAAAAATAAAACGTTTTTAAAAATAAAGATAAAAACCAAAAACTATAAAAAATACCATTCATGCTTTTGAAAGACTAAAAGTTACCCCAAAAACTAAAAACGAAAAACCAAAAACCAAAAATCAAAAACCAAAAACTATAAACCAAAAACCAAAAACTACATCACCATTCATAATCTTTAATTTACCATTTTTCACCATTATAGTTGCAACATTCCAGAATCATTCAAACTGAAATGTCTTTAAAGAGGGTCTCTTAATTTATAAACCATCACCACCTTTAGATTGACAAGAGCTTGATTCTTTCTTGCAGGTGGATCTCTATGGACATGGAACTTTAGTAGCTACTCACTGTCTATTCTCAAGTAGTTTGGTTGATTCAGACGAAATCGAGTTTGCCACCCACAATTAAGAGAAAGAATCAAAATTGATTGAGTTAATTGAGTTAGATTTCCTTGTGATTCCATCATGTGAGTACAACTCCGATGACATCTCCATGTTTCAATGTCGAGAAATCGATTTTGGGATTATGAGAGAAATCGATACGGGGATTTTGTATTTTAAGTTTTAATGATTTTGATTTGTTTTAATTTACGGGAGAGTAAACGATGTTAACGGCGTGTAATTCATCTGTTTAACCATTTAATGGTGTGTCTAATTTGGCTGAGTTAATAAAAACTTTGGGACTAAAAAAAAGTCAACTAAAATAAAATGGTAATTGTGGAGAACCCAATAGTTGGTGCTTCAAATGGCTAAAATTTAAAAGTTGGATACGCATTTGACAATTTTCTCATTAAAGAAATCTCATTACAAAACTGATAATCGTGCGACAAGCATGATATGTAAAAACGACACTGCTTCGTTGCTTAAGTTTTTTTTTTTGAACACATGCTTAAGTTATGTTATGATATTATAAAAATTTAACCCGAAACCCAAGCAGTGTCGTTTTAATGAACTAAAGTTATGTTTCCCCCTCCCTCCCTCTCTCTCTCTCTCTCTCTCTCTCGTCACTCTATTCTGATTTCTTCTTCTCTTCTTCTCTTCTTCTCCGATCTAACACCAGTTCTTCCTTTCTTCATCTCTGATAAACTGTTTATCGAAAACCTCTGCCAGGGCTTTTGTTTGTGTTTTTAGCTCATTTGCTGAGAGTTCACGAGTCTCCGAGTCAAACACTTATCAACAATGAGTTGGTTTCGTAAAATCGATTATATTGATCCATACATGTGTTCACCTCTCGCCATCGTCGAACCTTCTGCATTGTTGTTAGAGTTTCCTTCATTCACTATCGATGAAGATGATGTTCAAGAGCTCTGTTTTCCTTTCGCTTTCCCATCACCGGCACCAGTCGATCTTTTCGAAACCGTTACAGATCTGGTTAAGATTGAGAAATCTCCTTGCAAGTACCAGGTGATTCGCAGGAGACTAGAGCCGGATTATCCTCTGAAGTATCTATGTGACCGAGTTTCCGATTTGGAATCTAAGTTTGACCTATTGGTTACTCCTAAACGCCGTGACTGTGATCGGAAGTACAAGTTAACGAAGGAAATTAAGTGTTCCGGAGAGAGGAAGTATAGATGGGAGGCAGAGATTCAAGGACCTCCAGGAAGGAAGTACAAAGTAGAAGCGGAGACTGATGGACCGACGGAGAGCAAGTACAAGTGGGAAGCGGAGTTTGAAGGTTCGGGAGAGAGGAAGTATAAATGGACAACGGAGATTAAAAGAGGAAACAAAGATGAGGAACGTCAGCCTGTGTTTTTGAAGAAGGCCAAAGCTATAGCTGCTGCTGTAGCCGAGAAGAAGAAGAAGAAGAAGAAGAGTTATAATTGGACTACGGAGGTGAAGAGTGAAAGGGAGAATGGAGAGGTTTCGCACACGTACATCGTTAAGGCATCCACTGGAAGCGACAAAGGGAAACACGAGGATAAGGAAAAAGATAAGAAGAGCAAGAAGAAAGAGAAATCTCGTGTTGTAGTGATCAAGGAGGAGGAAGAAGATAATGATGATGAACCCGAACAACGTCGAGCTATTGTTCTTAAGAAGGTAAATTTTCTTTGTATTTTACTCTTGCTTCAGTTATTGTCATTAATTCAGTTGAGAATAGTAGTTTGATTTTGATAGCGAGTTTGAAGTTGGTGTTTTCAAAAGTTGAAATCCTTACGTGCAGAGTATAGCAAAACACTTAAGTGAGATAGTAAGTTGATGTACTTACTATGTTGTTTCTTATAATGGTTGTCTAGGCGTTTGCCAGAAGACATGGAGCAGTTCGGACCAAGAAGGGGAAGAACAAGGAAATGCCGCCTGAATATGCGGCTTTGATGATCCAGAGGGCCTTTAGAGCTTATTTCATTCACCGATCTAAAGCATTGCGTGCACTTCGTGATCTAGCTATTGCAAAGACTAAACTGAAGGAGCTTAGTGCTTCATTCCACAACTTCAGCTACCGTCGCCTCATTACCCATGATGCAGAAGAGCGTCAAAAGTTTTCAGAAAAGATCATTCTACTTCTCCTCACAGTTGATGCTATTGAGGTATTTATGGTTATTAAGGCTCAATCTGGTTAATTAGACTCAACATTTAGTTATGGTCTCCAATGGAATCAGTTTTGGGTCTTTGTCATTAAGTTGATGGAACTTGTGTGTGTTTTGGCATCAGGGAGTTGATGTAATGGTTCGGAAAGCAAAGAGATCAATGGTGGATGAATTGGAAGCAATGCTGAATGTGGTAGACCCGCAACCACAGGGTAATTCATTGTCGATGAGAAGAAGAACATTTGACATGCCAGACAGTATGATCAGCAAAGAAATCGCAGACGGAGTGACTCAGATCGTGCAGATGCTTGAAACAGAAGAAGAATAATGAAACTACATGTTCGTGGTTCAAGGGCTGATTTAGTTGTGTTGTGACTATGAAAAACTAACAGCATCTTTGACTTGCTTAGTACTCTGAATGTTTCTAATAACCCAGACAAAAATAAATGAGTGGCTTATAGAAGAGATTGATATCTCTTATTAGTCTCATCGCTCAAATCTTGTCTCTTGTGTCTTGTTTATTGTGCTTTTATGTAATCCCTTGTGTTTCAAACTCTATTTTGTGAAATTGCTTACGTTTTGATTGACTTTATCTAAACTTGTATCGGACACTCGAGGTGTGACACATGTTAACACCATGTTTCTCGATTTGTATACTGTATACAACATAACCATCATTCGAAAAGATTATAAAATTATATTATATATTTCACAAAACTATAAGGTTACACCATAATAAATATGAAATTTATAATTAGTAATCGTTGAGGCATTTATAATGTAATCTAATAGATATGATCATCAGTTAATAATACATAGGTGTTTGGATTTACCCACACATGGTCTTACATGTGTATTTTGATCCCAAGAGTAGAAAGAACAAGGAGAAGAAGAGGAAGACGCATTCATGGAAACAGTCAGTTGCTTGTTCATTCGAAATTTTATCGTATGGATCTTTGTTAATCTGTTCTTCTTTTTTGGTCTCATTATCAACTGAGAAACAACAAACTTATCAAGAGTTTGCCAATCCATTTCTTGATCTGTGATAATCAAGACAAACCAGCAAGTGAAGACTTATAATACTGAAAGCAATTATTATTGTTCCATGAGTATAAAGAAAGCAATCAGAGAGCATTACTACGCTACTGCCTCATACAGTTTCATATTACATGCCAAACACAAGTGTAAAGTTCCAAAGTATATCTGTCTATATTTCGTTTCCGAAATAATAGCATATGAAATTTACCTGCGCTTCAATGTCAGCCAACCTTTTTCGGTGTTCTTGTAATTTTGATTCGGTTTCTACCAGGTCATGAAGTTGCTCAAGGGGATCACCTCCACCCCTAAGAAACAAAATTGTTTTTATCCTTGAGTTTTAGGCATTTCTGAACTGCATTGATAAAAATCAAGGAAATGACTCTCACTAAAGGTCTAAGCATCCAAAGAAGAAAGACATATACTAACACTAGAAGATCCGTGATCGTAGCAAGTGTATGGACAATTGGAATGAGTTGGTACCATTTCTTCAACGAAAATTCTTTACCGAAAATGAATGCAAGTTCTTTTACATCAATGTGTCGGAAGCAATCAAAGCGGACATTACATATTAACAATATGTAATTTTGACCTTAAAACATATATATGAAAGAACTAGAGACTTTATCTCTTAGTATCTTGGAGGAAACAATAGAGTGGGTCCCTGTTGGTGTGGAACTTAGCTGATGTGGCACCTTGTAACTCGTCTTTTGGATGTTTGATGGTAAATACATGATGCATAACCAAAATAAAGAGATTATGTGTTTTAGTGTATTGAAGTGGTAAATAAAGTGGGCCCGAGTTGGTGTGCAAGAAAGCTGATGTGGCGAGCTCTAAGTGGTTTGCAGTGTGTCTGATGCAACAGACATGCACAAGCACCAAAGGAGAAAGGTGCAGAAACTCTGAGATAAGAAAGGGCATACTGCACTCATCATCAGAATAGACTTGTTGTACCTCAGAGAGTGGAAGCAGGCAAGGTCAACTCTGGATGTAGCATCAAAATGGAAAGATAAGAAGTGGCTGCAGTTTGAAAGGAAATGCTGACTCAACCCGAATGTGTTATACAACAGCATAACAGGAGGGAAGCAAGGGGTCAACTCTGTTGGTTCTGCAGGATGCAGAAGACAGCAAGGCTCTGCGACAGGGACATGGTGCATAGCGTTTTGGAGTGTGTCTCAAGACCAAAGGGAAGTTCTAGATGAGCTGAGACTATTTAAGTAGTGCTCAAACTTGGAGAAGGGTTGGACTTCTAGAGAAAAAAATTGGAAGTTCCAAGTTTTGAGTGTGTGCTTGGTGAGTGAAACCAAGTGGGTTACAACAGCTACAAGTCTGTAGTGTTGTGCGAGCTAGGGAGCTTAGAGAGTTACACAGCTACAAGTCTGCAATGTTGTGTGAGCGAGTGAGTTCAGGACTATGCTGGAACAGCTGCGAGTCTGTAGTGTTGTGTGAACTAGGGAGTTCAGAGAGAGTTGCAGCAGCTACAAGTTTGTAGTGCTATGAGGCTTTGCGTAATTAGGAATAGGTCAGTGACAAACCAAGTTGTGGTTGTGTGTAAATATGAATAAACAAGACTGTACTTTGTTTATATTATTCTTAATACAAAAGCTTGAAGAATCTCTGTGTGTCTCTATCTAGCAATTATTGTACATGCATCTTCATTCTGTGTATATCTTGTTCTACAATAGTCTCTTTGTTGTGTTTGCCTCTATAGTACATTGTGTGTCTCCATTCTGGTACCTTCATTTGGTATCAGAGCCACTCAACCAACATGAGTCGCTTATCTCAAAAAGGTTGCACATCCTGAGGAAAGAATGGAGAATACAACAGATGTGATGGTTGTTCAGAATCCTTTGATACTGGATGGCAAAGGTTACGGTTACTGGAAGGTCAGAATGACACAAATCATTCGGGGTCAAGGAGAAGATACTTGGACAGCATTTGAAGAAGGCTAGGAACCACCATTTGTGATGACAAAAGCCTGCGAAAAGGTGTTAAAACCCAAGCATGAGTGGACTATTTTTGTCAAGACTCTCTTAAAGTACAATGCTAAGGCAATGAATGAAATTTTCTTTGGTGTCAATGAGAATGAGTTCAAGCTCATACAAGGGTGCAGATCTGCTAAAGAAGCCTGGGATATACTGCTGAAATCCCATGAAGGAAACAGGTCTGTTAAACGAACTAAACTGGGTCAGCTCCCATCAACTTTTTGAGAATCTGAAGATGGGTGAAGATGAAACAATAGTTCGATTCAGCTCTAAACTATGTTCCATTGCAAATGAGGCAGCTGTTCTGGGAAAAACATACAAGGAACATAAACTTGTGAAAAAAATCTTGCGGTGCCTACCTCAGAAGTTCACAGCTCACAAAGCAGTAATGAGGGTTGTGGGGAACTCTAACATCATGAAGTTTGAAGATCTTATTGGAATGCTGAAATCAAAGGAAATAGAGGTTGTGGAGGACAAGAAGAAGACATGGAAAGGAATAGCCTTTATTTCTGAGTCAGAACCAGATGAACTGGCATAAATGAAGGAAGAAATGAGTCTGCTGGCAAGGAACTTTGGAAGAGCTCTGAGGAGTGTTGAAGGGAACCAGTACAAGGGAACGAATTGCTGGAATCGTTGTGATGGAGACCGGAATGCTCTCCACCATTCAGAAGGAGAAAAGAATGGTGAGAAGCACGACTTGTTCTGTCACGAATGTGGTGGTACTAGAAATTTCAAGTCTGAATGCCCCTTGGCAAAACGAAAGGAACTGAAGTGCTTCAAATGTAAGGAGATAGGACACACAAAGATGGAATATCCCAGTAAGCGGAAGAATAAGGCGTTGGTTGGTAACCTAAGTGAGAATGAGTTTGAAGATGAGGATGATGACGGTAGAGATCTTCATAACTATGATGTTTTTGTTGTAAGAGAGGACAGTGACACTGACTATGATGAAGACAGTGAGATGCACAACAAGGAACACTACTGCAAGCTGTATGACAACTGGGTTAAAATCAATGAAGAAAAGCTGGTCCTCACAAGGGAAAAGTTTGCTCTAGAGGCTCGTGTCAATGCACTTGAATCTGATGAAACCGACAAACAAGTAAGTGACTTACCCCTTAATCCCTTTGATATTAATGAAGATTTTGTACTTGTGTGGCAAAACAGGTGCGAACAGGAAAGGGAAAAGAAAACTCTTCTGCATAATCAGTTAAGAGATAGGGAAAAACAGATCAGGATGTTGAATAATGGAACTAAGAATCTTGATGAGATCATTGAGTTAAGGACAACTAGAAAGCACCACTTTGGGTTAGGATATCAGGCCAACCATGACAAAGCTGGAAGCTCTTTGAAGGCTGTGAAGTTTGTTAAAAGTAGTAGAAGCAACGCAGCAAACAAAGGGGATATCTAAACTCAGCAAGGTTGTACAGGACAGAGTGTAGTACCAGCACGGGTTCGCACATCGTCAACACAGTCTCAAAGAAGATGCATCACATTGGGAGCATACAACTGCTATTACTGTAACAAAGCATGTCATGGTCACATAAACTACTACAAGTTGAAACAGAGACTTCGCACTGTGTGGGAGCTGAAGAAATGTCACGTCGAGCCAACTCATTACATAAGTTTTTGGGTAGCCAAGTCAGATCTGTATGGAGATATACCAGAATATGATAACCTAAAGTATCTTACACAGTTCGAAAGACTAAACGTTCAGAGTGGTGGAAACAGAACTGATGAACCACATGGTGAAGGATCTGTGTTACAAGGACATGTTGCTTACACCTCCTTAGAAGGACATGAAGATGATCCATGATACTTTGACAGTGGATGCTATAGACACATAACGGGCTGTCAATCATCTTTGTCAAATTTTACAGAAATACTTGGACTTAAGGTTACCTTTGGAGGTGGAAGCAATGGAAGAGTAAGGGGTAAAGGAGATAATCATGGATCAGATAATCCTAAACTGACTAGCGTGTACTATATAGATGGACTGACTGCAAACTTGATCATCATCAGTTAGCTATGTGACAGTGACTTGAATGTGACGTTTAACAATACAAGCTGTAGAGCAGTTAATGCCAATGGTAACATCATATTAATAGGGTCTCGCACCAAGAACAACTGTTACAAGTGGGAAAGAACAAAAACATGCCACTCTGCAGTGGTATCATAATTGGAACTGTGGCACAGGCGGATGAGGCATATGAATGTTCAGAGTTTAACAAGGTTAGTAAATGCAGAGGTTGTGAGAGGGTTTCCACATATCAAAGACAAGGACCTAGCTGTGTGTGATGGGTATAACAGAGGAAAACAGATCAAGGTACAACATAAGAAGGTAGTTGGAATAACATTTAAGAAGATTCTCAAATTGACACACATGGACCACATGGGGCCAGTTCAAACCGAAAGTCTTAAAGGGAAACGATACATTCTTGTCTTTGTATATGATTTCTCGAGGTCAGGTTCTTGAGAGACAAGGCTGATGTAATTGACAGTTTCAAGATACTTGCACTGCACTTGAAAACTAAAAGAAGCAGCATAGTACAAATCATAAGTGACCATGGAGGAGAATTCTGAATGAGAACCTTGACTAGTTTTGCCAGAAATAGGGAATACTGCATCAGTAACATCACAACAAAATGGAGTGGTTGAACGAAAGAATCGTACTCTTCAGGAGATGGCCCATGTTATGCTTTATGGTAACAACATACCAACAAGATTTTGGGCTGAAGCAGCTAGCACTGTGTGCTATGTGGTGAACCGTGTATATGTGAAGTCTGGTACTAGTATGACCCCTTATGAGATCTGGAAAGGGAAGACACCAAACCTCAGTTACATTGGAGTGTTTGATTGTGTATGCTACATATTAAATGAAAAAGATCAGTTGGGTAAATTTTAATCAAGATGTGATGAAGGGATATTTCTGGGACCATGGAGGAGAATTCAGAATGAGAACCTTGACTAGTTTTGTCAGAAACAGGGAATACTACATCAGTAGCACCACAACAAAATGGGGTGGTTGAACGAAAGAATCGTACTCTTCATGAGATGGCCCATTTTATGCTTCATGGTAACAACATACCAACAAGATTTTGGGCTAAAGCAGCTAGCACTGTGTGCTATGTGGTGAACCGTGTATATGTGAAGCCTGGTACTAGTATGACCCCTTATGAGATCTGGAAAGGGAAGACACCAAACCTCAGTTACATTGGAGTGTTTGATTGTGTATGCTAAATATTAAATGACAAAGATCAGTTGGGTAAATTTGAATCAAGATGTGATGAAGGGATATTTCTGGGATATGCATCAAACATCATGACATACAGAGCCTACAATAAATGATCAAAAATGGTCATGAAATCAATCAATAACGTGTTTGATGAAGCTCATGAATTTTCCATGGTATCAGTTAATCTACCTAAGCCTACGGAAGTGGGTACTGGTCTAGAGCAGGAAGAGGTTAGTAAATCAGAGGAGATTGCTATACAGGATATTGGCTGTACATATATCAATACTACAGAGCAACCTGAGTTTACACAAGAATCACTCACACGCAGATGTTATTAGAAACTTGAATGAGAGGGTCACTTGTGGTAAACATATGGACTTTAGAGAAATGATTCAGTACTCATGTTTTCTCTCTGAGATTGAACCTACAAATATCAGAACTGTGTTAACTAATGAATAATGGTTGAGAGCATGTCAAGAGGAGCTTGAACAGTTTCACATAAATAGTGTATGAGATTTTAGTGATGAAGCCCACAGGTGTCAATGTAGTGGGAACTAAATGGATATTCAAGAACAAGGGAGACGGTAATGGGAACGTCACAAGAAATAAAGCTAGATTGGTAGCACAAGGGTATTCTCAAGTTGAAGAAATAGACCATGATGAGACCTTTTCCCCTGTAACTCGGTTGGAATCTATCCGGCTGCTGCTAGCTGTTGCATGTGTACTGAATTCCAGGCTGTACCAGAGTGATGTTAAGAGTGCATTCCTCAATGGACAGCTACAGGACGAAGTGTATATTTCACAATCAAGAGGATTTGAAGATCCCAAGCATCCTAAGCATGTCTATAAACTCAGGAAAGCTCTATATGGGCTGAAACAGACGCCAAGAGTCTGGTATGAAAGACTCATCCAGTTTCTGATTAACCTTGGCTTCAACAGATGATCAGTAAATAAGACTCCCTTTATTCAGCGAGATTGGAAGAGGATTCAAGTTGTACAAGTGTACATAGATGATATTGTGTTTGGAAGCACAAAAAGGAATAGCATCGACTAGTTAGCCAAACTGATGACAATAGAGTTTGAAATGAGCATAGTGGATGAGCTAAACTATTTACTGGGATTTTAGTAGTCTGATGCATGAATCTTTGTGTCACAGAGTACGTATGCTAAGAATCTAGTCAAGCGGTTTGATATGCAGACAAGTAAATCAGCAAGAATTTCAAAGAGTACAACTAGCAAGTAAGCTCGGGATAAAGACAAGTAGTATATGGATGAGAAACTCTACCGAGCCATGATGAGAAGTCTTTTGTACCTTACAGTGAGTAGAAGAGACTTGTGTCTTAGTGTGGGAAATTGTGCTCCATACCAAGCTAATCCAAAAAGGTCTCATCTGGCTGCTGTTAGACGGATTATAAAATATGTCAAAGGTACATCAGATCATGGTATCATACACTAAGAAAATGAACTAGAACTTGGCGGGGTGTTGTGATGCTGATTGGGTAGGAAGTATGGATGATTGGAGGAGTACATCAGGTGGGTGTTTCTTTCTTGGAAATAATCTTGTTCTAGTAAGAAACCTGTTTGTGTCACTCTATCTACTACAGAAGTTGAATTTATTGCATGAGGTAGTTATTGTGTTCAACTCATGTGGAGGAAATAAATGCTTGCAAATTATGGTTTGGTTTCAAACACCATTCTTGCGCATTGTGATAACATGAGTGCTATAAACATATCAAAAAACCCTGTGCAACATTCTAGGACTAAGCATATTGATATCAGGCATCCTTTCATTTGTGAGTTAGTTGAGGAGAAACATGTAGAGCTCACTCATGTTGCATCAGAGAATCAGTTGGCTTATATATTCACAAAACCGTTGGAATTGAACACATTTTTTTTTAATTTACAGAAGGCACTTGGTATTTGTGAACATTGAAACATATTTTCTTTAATAGTGTGTATTGTGCAGATCAATACAGTACTTGTACTTGTTGTTTTTTCTGTTTCCTTGGACATAACTCCCACAACACAAAACCTCTTGTTGGCAATTCAGCTCAGAGAAAAAGCTGCTCTTCATGTGGGTCTCAGTGTTGCTTTACAGAGGTATTCTGTGTTGTTTTTCTTTATGCATTACAAAAGAATATATATAAACGGGTAGTGTGCAAAGGGTAGTTAGTCATTATTTCCTTTTATAAAAAAAACAAACAAAGCAAAAAAAAACCACAAGAAGGGGAAAATGTAAGGGCTGTAGGATTGGGGGTGTACAAATATCTCTGTAAGTAGTTCTCAGGCCTGTATGGTGATGCATAGACTCTCTGAGTTGATCAATAAGTGTAAAAGCTACTCAAAAATGAGAAATAGCTACCTTGCTGGGCGAATGGGTTGACATTTCTCTATATACAAAAACCCTCAAGTGCTCTGCTGTACCGAAATCACTACATACATCTTGTTAAGATAGTGAGTCTTCTTTGCCATGGGTACCTTGTGTCTTATATACCTGAACAAGCTTACTTAATCTTTGTTATATTAAAGGATATACTAGTTCTCTGGTCACATGTTCAGTCTCTTGTGGGTCATTTACTTGTCTTACAATGGTGGCTTGCTATTCTGAAAAATTATGTTTTAATTCGCTTCAGCACACAAGCCCTATTGAACATATTGCATTCCCATTTAGGCTCTTCCTAGTAACTTATTCATTGCAGTTGTGATGCTTGTCTAGACTTGTACTTCTGATTTGCAAAGATAAGACTGTCTTGTGAGAAACCGCATGTGTGGCTGATGTGTGTATCTTTGCAGAAAATGTATGTATCATGATTGCATGACTCATGAATACTTAAGTCTATCTAAACTGTTTGTCTCCGACTATGCACTCAAGCAAGGGGAGAACCAATACTTGTCTCATATTGTGTTTAATGGGTTTTCTAGATTGGATGAAGTACATAGGTTATGAACAGAATTGTTTATTGAGCTCTGTTGTTATATGTGTGTGTACTCTCTACTTGATTGAGCTCTGCTTTACAGGGAGCTTGAGTTGACACGTTCAAATAGAAAGGGAGAGAATGAAAGAATTAGAGACTTTGTCTCTTACTATCTAGGAGGAAACAATGGAGTGCGTCCCAATTGGTGTGGAACACGCCTTGTAACTAGTCTGCAGGATGTTTGATGGTACAAACCTGATGCAGAACCAAAATAGAAAGAACCAAAGTAAGGATATTATGTGCTTTAGTGTATTGGGGTGGTTAATGAAGTGGCCCCGAGTTGGTGCGCAAGGAAGCTTATGCGGCAAACTCTAAGTGGTTTGCAGTGTGTCTGATGCAACAGACCTAAAGAAGCACCAAAGGAAAATATGCAGAAGCTCTGAGATAAGAAAGGGTATACTGCACTCATCACCAAAATAGACTTTCTGTACCTCAAAGAGTGGAAGCAGGCAAGGTCAACTCTGGATGTAGCATCAAAATGGAAAGACAAGAATTGGCTGCAGTATTAAAGGGAATGCTGACTCAACTCGAATGTGGTATACAGCAGCATAACAGGAGGGAAGCAAGGGGTAAACTCTCTTGGTTCTGCAGGATGCAGAAGACAGCAAGGGTCTGCGACAGGGACATGGTGCAGAACGTTTTGGAGTGTTTCTCAATACCAAAGGGAAGCCTTTGATGAGCTGAAACTATTTAAGTAGTGCTCAACACTTGGAGAAGGGTTGGACTTCTAGAGAGAAAAATTGAAAGTTCCAAGTTTTGAATGTGTGCTTGGTGAGTGAAACCAAGTGGGTTACAACAGCTATAAGTATGTAGGTTGTGCGAGCTAGGGAGCTCAGAGAGTTACAACAGCTGCAACTCTGCAGTGTTGTGTGGGCGACTGAGTTCGGGATTATGTTGCAACAGCTGCAAGTCTACAGTGTGGTGTGAGCGAGTGAGTTCAGGAGTATGTTGGAACAGCTGCAAGTTTGCAGTGTTGTGTAAACTAGAAGTTCAGAGAGAGTTGCAGCAACTACAAGTTTATAGTGTTGTTGGGCTTTGTGTAGTTAGGAATAGGTTAGTGACAAACCAAGTTGTGGTTGTGTGTAAATCTGAATAAGCAAGATTGTACTTTGTTTATATTATTCTTAATACAAAAGCTCACAGAATCTATGTGTGTCTATGTCTAGCAATTGTTGTACAGACGTCTTCATTTTGTGTATTTCTTGCTCTACAATTGTCCCTCTATTGTGTTCGCCTCTATAGTACATTGTGTGTCTCCATTCTGATACTTTCAATATAGACATACAATATTAAAACTTTAAGCTATAAAATTCTGAATGGAGATCTCATTACGTATTAGCATTTCAATTGGTATGCTTTGTTACTGTCCTTTGTATTGTTGAGACTCCATCAACGAACTTTATCTGGAAAAGAACATTGGCGTTGTTGAACATTCCTCTTTGAGTGAAACCATGATGAACTGCTAAGAAGCAAGCAGCAATGGCTCTTAAGATCAAACCATGGTTTTAAGAGATACAATATAAGAGTAATTAAGTAAGGCTTGAAGATAGAGATTAAGACTTGCGAGTGAGGAAAATGAGCTTTTATCATTCTTCCTATGTTCTATGTATGACAGAGATCAAGAGCTGCATCAACCTGGACAAACCAATAGGGATCATGAGCTATTTATTTCTCTTCTCACTTACTGGATTGTTAATATGCAAGATCAGTGGTCCTCATCAGAGATATAACTAGACCCCTAAAAGTGAATGTACCTCATCTAATATATAGAGAGGAGCGGGCTTGAAGAGAAGCAACATCAAGATTAGTGATAGTGCAAAAAGAGATCGTTGCTATTACCAAAGAAGAGATAGTTTGTTATGAAGATATTTCTTATTAATTTGAAATGAATATATACATCTGTTTATATATAGTTTAAAATATAATTAGCTATACAATTGAACCAGATTAATTAATTAAACAAAGTAGATTGGTCCATATATTTGATAGGCCCCCTCAAGATGAGCAATACTGTGTAGAAAAACTCATCTTGGATTTAGGATGATCAAACTGGTGGGAAAATAAAGGCTTGGTAAAAATATCTGCCACTTACTAATCAGTACGAACATGCATAATCTTCAATAAACCATCATCAAACCTTTCTCGAACTGCATGGCAATCCAATTCAATGTGTTTTGTTCGTTCATGAAATACATGATTAGTTGCTATGTAGATTGGCGCAGTATTATCTGAAAACAGAATAGGTACAGAGGCAAAATCAAGTCGTAAATCCTTTAGCAGTACAGAAAGGCAGACAAGCTCACCTGAAGCCAAAGCTAAAGCTCAATATTCCGCTTTTGCAGAAGAACAAGAAACCATGGGTTGTTTCTTCGATTTCCAAGATATCAACAATTCACCAATGAACATCGGGAAACCAGTTGTAGACCGATGACTATTAGGACATGCATCCTAGTCTGAGTATGCAAACCCCTTTAAAGAAAGGTCAAGAGTTACAGAATAGAAAAACCCAACACCAACAATACCTTTAACATACTACAGAACACGACAAACTGCATCCATATGCTGGTCCATGGAGCAAAAGAATATTGACATAGCTTATTCACAGAAAAAGCTATGTTAGGACGAGTAATAGTCAAACACATTAATCGACCAACAGTTTACGATACTGTTCCTTATCTTCTAACAAATCACCATCAGACTTTGACAATTTGAGATATGAAATCATAGGAATGGAGCACAATTTACAATTTGTCATACCCATAGATTGAGGAAGATTCAGAGTATATTAACTTTGACAAAGAGATATGTTATCCTTAGAATGAGCAATCTCCAATCCCAAAAAATATTACAATTCTCCAAAAGCATGTAATTAGAATGATGCATTCAAACTTTGTGTTAGAGAAACTGCAGCTTCATACTTGTGCTCGCTATGATGATATCATCAACATAGACTAAAACAGCAACAAATTCACCATTGTACTCTTTGAAAAATAGTGGATGATCACCATGGCATTTAGTAAAACCAAATGCTGATAAAGAGTGTGAAAATATCTTATACCATTGTCGTGAAGCTTGCTTGAGACCATATATGGATCTCTTTAAGTGATAAACAGTATTAGAAGGCAATGAGTCCCCCTTACGTGTAGCATAACCCTCAAGAAGTTTCATAAAAATTTCTTCATCCAACTCTCCATTCAGAAAAGCGTTGGAAACATCAAGCTGTGTCAATGTCCAATTTTTAGATGATGATACTTTCAACAGAAGCTTGATTGTTGCCATTTTAGCAACTAAAGAGAATGTGGCAATGTAATATAAACATTCATTTGAGTATATCCCGTAGCAACCAATCGTACCTTATATTTCTTAAGAGTCCCATCAGCATGAAATTTCAATGTAAAAAACCATTTGCAACAATAGTTTTCTTACCCGGAGGTAGAGAAATAACATCCCACGAATCCTTTACAATAGCACCGATCTCCTTATCAATAGCTTCACACCCTTCCTAGGAATTTTGTCCCTCAGTATAAGAATTTGGAATTGGTATTTGTGAAGTAGCATTGATATATGCAGAGTATGAAGGTGACAATTTTGAGTAAGATATGAATGAAGAAGAAGGATATTTAATGGTGGAAGATGGTTCTGTGATAGAAGAAGAAAGGTTGTAACTATGGTAATCTTTCAAATGAGAAGGTGGTCTTTTAGTGCGGGAAGAAGAAGCATATGTGGATGGTAGATGCAATGATGGTGAGATAAAAGTGGAGATGGGACTCAAGGCACATAAACCATTGGTCCAAAGATATCTGATAAATAAAGGGAAGACTTCTTCATGGAAGATAAAATTTCGTGAGATGAAGACATTATTATTTTCCAAATCTAGAAGCTTATAACCTTTATGCCTAGATGGATATCCCAAGAATATGCAGGCTTTAACTCGAGGTTGAAACTTATGACACTGTGTTGGTAAAGTAGAACCATAACAGAGGCATCCAAAGTTTCTTAATTGAGTGTAACTAGGTTGTTTACCACTCAATATCTCATAAGGTATCTTATTATCCAGAAGTTGAGATGGAGTTCTGTTAATAAGAAACAGTGCAGTAAGGACACAACCTCCCCAATATTGTAAAGAGATCTTCGATTAAAACATAAGCGCTTGTGCAACATTAAGGATATGTTGATGTTTTCTTTCAACTAATGAGTTCTGTTCAGGTGTCTCTGGGCAAGAGCGATAAGAAATAATCCCTTTATGTTTGTAAAACTCTGTAAACTTGAGTTCTGGAGCATTATCGGATCATACAGATTTGACAGTGATTTTGTACTGATTTTCAACTTGCTGAATGAATTCAGGGAAAACAGTAAGAACCTCTGTCTTTGTGCGTAGTAAATATACCCAAGTTGCTCAAGAGTGATCATCAACTATAGTAAGAAAATATTGATATCCATCAATTATCTCAACTTAAATTTGTCCCCAAATATCTATATGTAAAAGCACAAAGTTGAACTTACAAATATTATTTGGAGAAGGAAATGACAACTTCTTCTGTTTAGCCAAGTGACAAACATGACAATAAGAATTGCCTTTATTTTTGTGTTTAGTAGTTCCTAATACTTCAAACATAGTTTCCAATCTTTCATAAGATGGGTGACCAAGCCACTGGTGCCACATTCCAACATCAACTGTAACATTAAGAGAAACCGAAGCAGGTTGAGAATCCAACACATACAAATTTGATATCTTCCTACTCATTCCAATTATCAACGCCCTGGTGTGATCCTGAAGTTCACAAGAGGAATCATCAAATATACATCTAATGCCATGATCAGCTGTGAGTGAGCTAACACTGAGGAGATTGAGACGAAATTCTAGGATGTACATCACATTATCAAGAGTAATGTGGTCATTGAACTGAACTGCTCCAATTCCACTAACATCAATTTTAGATCCTGTAGGAAAATTCACAGAACTCATAATCAATGTAGTGAATAAACTTTGATCATGAGAAACATTATGAGTTGCTCCAGAATCAATGATCTAAGTATTTGAAGCTAGGCAATGTTCTGCCATTGTCAAGATACCAACCAAACAGAAAGTAGAGTTGGAAAAAGTGACACCCTTATTACTTCCTGCCATTTTGAAAGAATTAGTCTCAGTTGGAGCAGAAACATGAGAAGACTGCAGCTGTGAGCTAAACAATGTTATGAATTCCTGAATCTGATCCTTACTGAGATTACCAAGAACTCCTTCGAGATTTGGTGAAGGGTTCTCGTTAACTAATGGGATTAAAGCAACATTAGGAGCAACTGGTTTCACAGTTTGTGATTTACCATTTTTACTCTTAGGTGTATAACCTGGAGGATAACCATATTTCTTATAACATTTATCCACCACATGTCCAACACAATTACAAAGGGAACACAATGGACGTCCCTTAAAACCATTAGATTGAGAATAACACACTGAAGCATTTTTTAAACCATTAATTGGAATTTCCGAGACTTGTAAAGCAGTTGCATGAACATTAACATTGTTAGAGAATCTACGTTGACTATAATCTTGATCAAGTATATTATATACCTCAACAAGAGAAGGAAGAACTTTCTTCATAATAATCTGACGCAAGATAAGTGTATAAGAATCACTAAGACCAGCCAAATATTTGACAATGCGAGTCCGCTCAGTTTTGAGTTGGAGACGAGATGCGTTGCCACAAACACAAGGATCATCTGGTTCTTCTTCACTATCCAGATTGTCCCAAAGAGTCTTGAGAGAAGCATAGTAGTCTGAGAGAGACAATGATCCTTGCCTAAAATCATGAATCTGTTGAAGCAGATTGAATATTCTAGGCAGATTTGTCATATGAACTCCACTATACAAATCATTCAAAATATCTGAAAGCATCATTCAAACGCAATATAATCCGATAAATCTGAGGAGAAACCGAATTCAATAGCAAAGATTTAACCATACTGTTGCATTTAGACCAAATACCAAAATGCAAAGCTGATTCCAGAGGTCTCTATTGATCCATCAATAAATCCCAGTTTAGTCTTTGTATCTAAGGCAATTTTCATACCAGCATTCCAACAATCATAGTTAGCTTCATTCAACTGAATTGAAATGATTAGTAAACCTGGATGATTGGCGATGTGCATAAAAAAGGAGATAGACTTGGATCATTCAAACTCAACATTATGACAGCTCGCGAAGCTCCAAAAGCATGAATCTATAAGCTATTGGAGGAGTATTCGAAGGAGAATTCATCATATTATCTAATCGATATGTCCATCGAGCTTGATTAGACGAAGAGCTCGGTGAAGCTTGTAATTGAGTAGAACGACAAACAAAATTCTTCACTTTAACCATCACAAAAGTTTAGGTGTTCACCAGAAGAAGAAAATAAGGATCATTGAAGAAAAACAGAAGTAATCATTTGAGCTCTCATATGGCTCGGATACCATATTACTAGCAAAGAAGAGAGAGTTCGTTACGAATATATTTCTGATTAATTTGACATGAATCTATACATATGTTTATATACAATTCAAAATATAATTAGCTATACAATTGAACCAAGTCAACTAAGTAAACCAAGTAAATTGGTCATATAGTTGATAGTTGCCCTCGAGTGAGTTCTGATAAAGACGGTTTCCAAACTTTTCCAAAGGCACCACGCACCTCCAGACCATCAAGGAAACTACCGCCTTCAGGAGGTTCTAGTTTTCCCATCGTACCAGGTAGTAGAGTTGAAAAGATTGATCTGAAATCCCTAAAACACAAGGATTTACCAAAGGTTAGTATCATAAATTCATTCAAAAAATGGAGGAGATGAATCATATCGTGAGCTTTAGAACAGATAATAAAGAAGAAACACAACAAACTCATTTTTTTGGAGCAAAGAAGGCATCACTCACTGGTTAACTTTAACCCACGTAACTTCAGAGTTTCTTTTTTCTTCTCATCAAGCTCCTCTATCACTTTCGTTATTTTTGACTTGTCATTCTAGGGGAGAAAAAAATGAAAAACTGCATTAGTGAGGGCACACGAAGCTAGTGAATTACATTGTAAAGGCCATGTGCATCTTTATAGGATCCTAGACCGTGGACCATTGACCGTGGTACAAGGTTTATATTCGGTTGTTGAGTTTTTGGCTAAATACACCAAGGATAAAGGAGAGACAAACTTCCATGGGAAACATGTCGAAGATAACGGGGAAACAAACTTCTTAGACATAGTTCAGCTGCCTAAACTCAATGAATTATCCATCAGTCAAGCACCCGATCCGGACACAAAGAGCTCACTTCAACAACGTTCCCCGAAGGATATTGAGGACATGCGGTTACTTATCAAGGAGCTGCAGATGTTACAAAACGAACTAAGGTATACTGAGAATTTATATGGCTTCCAGACTCAATCATATAACTCCTGGAAGTGGAATCAGCCCAAAAGAAGCTCTGAGCTGAAAGTTATGAATTTTAGAAGTTGGACCTTTTGCGCTAAGGCCTTATTCGCGACAAAGCCAAATATCAAGCTACACAACCCAGTTCGGAAGCGGCTTTCAATCCGTACCACATGGAGATTATTATTGGGTCTTTCATGGTTCCAACAAGCCCAAGAACGCATCAATCCACCATCGGATCCTCCAGATACACGCCCAACAATAAGAAGATCCGATCCAGTGCTGTTTAAGGAATGTTCGGGATTTGCTTGCTTCAAAAGACCTCAAACATATGTTTGGCGTCCAGGAGACTCCTTAAACCACTCCACACGTGGAAACTCAACTTATAAGTTTACGCGTGAGCCTTTTAATATGATTGATTTTGTTTTAAATTTACTTTATGTTACATATCTTTTCTTTAATGAGTGTTGCACCACTCAAGCGTTTATTTTAGAGATTCGATTTTAATTTAGAGCTTAATCAGCTCACTCCGCTCATAGAAGGCAACACCAATGAACCACTATATAAGGCTCCTTTGCGGTTTTGTATTTTGAACCAAGTATCAATAAAGTGAAAACGTTTCTTTCAAAGGAAAACCTCTTGCCATCTTTATCTCTTTGAGGATTCGAGAGAGAGAGCCGAGATCAAGCTTTGTGAAGAGTCCAAGCTTGATCGGACTGAGATTATCAAAGGAATCATCACCCTCCTTTGTGGTTCTCATTCGCTTACTTCCGCATCATCCAACAATCGATTGAGGATCGACTCTTGAAGTCTTCTCCACAAATTCTACCATCAACAAGTCACAAGGATCGATCCTTTGCGGTTTTCTTCTGATCTTCTCAGATTCAAACCCACCACGAGGAGCACATCATCTGGTATCAGAGATAAAAGCTCTTATCTTTTCATTTAATATTCATTTTCTCATCTTTACAAAAAAAACAAAACCGTTTTATTTATTTTATTATCATAAAAAAATCATTTCACTTATTTTATTATCAAAAAAAAACGTTTTGTTTTACATTATAAGAAAAGAAAAAAAAATTGGTTTTGGTTTTGAGGACAAAACCTTTTGAAGAATGAGAGAATGATGTGAACTCAAAAATACAGTTCATATCAATGGGTCATCACAAATTGTTCAATACAAATCTACACCAAAATTCCAAGAATCTTATTGAAGAAATCAGATTACGGAATCAAGAAAGTCTCTACATACAATGAACCAATCAGATCCGAAAGGTTCCACGGATATGGAGTTTGAAGATTTGGTATGTCATGACAAGATTGATTTTGAGATCAATGGTGAAGAAAATTTGGAGCTTACAACAGTGGAGGAAGAAAATCATAAAACCGACTACATCTCCTTTTCAGGTCATGACCAAGGACCAGAGGCATACTTAAGATGGAAAGAAGGCATGGATAATTGGTTTCAGTCCAACCGAATCCCTGAGGAAGAGAAAACCACTTACGCCAAGGACACCTTAATCAATGAGGCATATCTACATTGGGATAGAGAAGCCACTCATCAAATATACTTCAAAGAACCAGACTACACATGGGAGGAGATGAAGAAACTCATGTATGAAGAGTTTGTCGAGAAAGCTACAGCCTCAAGCCCATATTCCCATGACTTCTTCAAAGGTTCACCTCACGCAAAACCAAGGAGAAACATTTCTATCACTAGGTTGAGCCACGAGGCTATACATAAGGAAAGTCATCATCATGAGGTCAATAAGATGTCCACAAACGTCCATGATCATACTCAAGAGGAACAACAATGGAAACATGAAGAAAATTACCAAGCTGCCACAAGAATTACTACAAAGGATACACCGTCACACAAAAAGTTACTTATACTTGAGAAAGACACTTCCAAGAGAGTCATTGAAACATCAAGATTACAAGGAGATCCTCCCATCATGGAAACCAAAACCAAATCTTGGAAAAGCGTCATTTATTCATTGCTTATCAAGGAGAATCCACCAGACTCATCACCACATTCTCTCACAACTCAAACTCGAGGTAAATTTGTTTTGAGGACAAAACCTTTTGAAGAGGGAGTGAATTATAGGATCCTAGACCGTGGACCATTGACCATGGTACAAGGTTTAGATTCGGTTGTTGAGTTTTTGGCTAAATACACC
>OVBA01003790.1:0-26276 GCA_900406435.1 Lepidium aucheri
AGGATATAATTATGATAATCTTGTAGGATAAGGATATAATTATGATAATTTCGTAGGAGAGATAATCTTTTATAATGAATTAATTAATAATATTTAATCTAGATAATAATAATTAATTAATTAGTTATTGAATCTTATCAGAATATAATTGTGTGACAAATATTATGTGATAATATTTCCTAGTAACAATACAACCTAGTCCAAAACAGACAATATAACACGGTATTAAAGTTAATGTTATGCTTTTATTATATAAGAGATTTTTATTACTCATCAATCGTCGTCGTAAAAATCAAACAAAGAAGTGGAAGACCTTAACTAAAAAAATTCTGAAAGTTGGCTAACAACATCAAATGTGTGTGTGTGTTTTTTCTTTTTTTTTTGTAGTTTGAGTAGTATTAATATCAAATAGAATACATTATTTGAATAAAATAGCCGACAGATTACTAGATATTTCCCAAAAACTACGTCCAAAAGAAGGAAACTGAAATAGAATTGGAAAAGACAAGACACCTATGAATATATATAAACCTTAAAAGTTCACTACCCAAAAACCGAAACCACCAGAACCTCAAAGAAAGACTAAGCTAATGAATGTGACTTTTATGGTGAATAATTGTACCTCATAAATGAAGAGAGAGAGAGCTGCTATATCGGTAAGATAGAATCCAAGAGCCCAAACTGCTCGAACTCATGGAAAAAGTCTATCTAGATACGAGACCACAGACGAACATATGGCAGATGGGACACGAGACAAGACACTTCTTTTGTGGCAAAGTCAAAAACACTGTGGACCGGTTTACGCTTCGATAGAGCCATAAAAGACCAGACCTCAATCAGGTCTTGAGAGTACTGCGAAGGAGCAACACAACCTCTGAACGGTAGAAACTAAAACCCAAAATGAGTACATCATCCGATCAAACCAAAGATAAAGCTAAATAAACAACTTTAGGAAGCGAGAACCACGAGATTCAACCCAAAGGTCAAGTCCATATCCAAACAAGATCTAAACCCAACTACAATACTGAACCAAAATCTAACCAGAACTAGACCAAGACTTTAACCAAACTAAGAGACCTAACCAGCAAGAGGATCCTCAGAAAACAAAGAGAATGATTCAAAGAAGAAGAAGTCACTGGTATAAAATATAGAAGGCGTTAGGATCTCCCTAGCGGTAGTCTCCATGGTTGTAGCTCGGACCACCTTCATCGCGGGCATCACCTAGAGCTTTGATGTTATAGAATAGGCTCGTACACTCTGCCAATATTTTAGAACACTGTCAAGCCTCAAATAACCTCAACCCAAGCGTCGTTGTGACCTTTCCCAAACCTAGCTCTGTTTCAACCCAAATCACCATCTCACCGTCGGTCATAAGAAAAAGAGGTAAACGGGACCGGTGTTATCGTAGTCGATCCAACCTGCAAGAGGATAGTCAAACAATCCAGTAGGAGGAAAACAAGGTATGAAAGGAAAATAGTGGTTTCCAGAGGAGTTTGCCAATCAAGTAAAGGAGCCATAGCTCAAACATTTTTTGCATAACAACAATGGAGGAGAAGGTGAGATGTTGAGTCCTTTTTTCCACATCTTTTGCAATTTGGATTGATTGTATTATTTCGTTGGGTCAAACGTTTAGCAGTAGGTAGTATATTAGATAGTGTTTTCTGCAAGAAAAGATTTTTGGAGGAACCTTGATATTCCACACTTTTTTGAGCCAATTCATAGGTTATGGTTATTCTCTTTTATGGCTGCTGCGTAACCAGATTTTGTTGTATACATTTATGTGGGTTCCTTTAGCCATATTCTCTTGTTTGGTTGTCTTTTCATGCTCGGTTTTAACACCAAAATATCATGTAGTAAGCTAGGGAAGACTTGTTCAATTTTCTATTTATCCCAGCTGTTTAGTCTTGCTTAAAGAGTTAATTCACTATCATTGATACTTGATTAATTACTACAAGGCGAAAAGGAGTCAGTTGTGTAAATGAAGAAAGCCCGCTCTTGGTCCAGACATTGATGGATTAGCCATTACCTATGGCACAACCCAAGTGTTTGATAGTAAGTCCCTTCCTCTTATTATCCCACGCCAGCACTGCGAAATAGATCCTCTTTCTTTGCAAGAAAGCAAGTCGAAATCTTTGCAGGTTTTAGTCAACATCACTCGAGCAAGTAAGCATGTAAGATTTTAAATTAGTCTCTAGCTTAGTGTAGCAAGTAAGGCTATGTTAAAGCTGCTAATGTTTATGAACTCTAGTCCTCTATGTCGCTTTGGTTTTGTCATATTTGACCAAGATGTCCACGCCATTTTTCTGTTGCCCGGTTTGGTGTCCCAACAAAATCTTTATTAAGACAAAGCCCATAAAGCAGCCCACACAAATTGAAGAGTTGAAGCCCAAGTCCTTTACACAATGTTCACCTGCAACATTATGGGATAAAACAGAGCTAAAAGAAGGAAAAGTGACGAAGGCAATAAGTACAATTGCAGACTGTGGTTTTACCAAAAGAAACAAGTTTGAACCTTTGAATTATGTCCTTGTTGTATAGGCAGCTGTCAATGTAACTAGGGCTTACAACCTGTAGTATAAATCTGCCTCGTATTGTCTTTGTAATGTTTAAGAGAGAAAAATCAATGAAATAGTACGAAAAGCTTTCTAATCTCTTCCTTTCTTCTCTTTGCTTTTATGGTATCAGAGCAGCCAGGTTCTATGGCTTTTGATCTCTATGCTCAACCAGTTCTAAATATTTCCAACTGTGTCACAATAAAACTAACTGAGAGAAACTACATCCTATGGAAATCTTAGTTTGAAACGTTTCTCTCTGGGCAAGGACTCATAGGGTATATGAATGGAAGATATCAGCCACCTGTGAGAACTATAAATGCACCAACAGCTGATGGAAGCACAACTCAGGAAGTTCCTAACCCTGATTTTGAAGCATGGGAACACTCAGACCAAGTTGTCAAAGCTTGGCTGCTGGGTTCTTTCTCTGAAGACTTGCTCAGTCATGTTGTTGGAGCCCAAACTTCTCAAGATGTCTAGAACTTTCTCTCAAAAACTTCAATAGTATCTCATCTTCGAGACTCTATGAATTGTAAAGGAGCTTGTAGACTATCGCCAAAGAAGACAAATCCATGAAAGAGTACCTGCGAGAAATCAAAGAAATATGTGACCAACTTGCTTCCATTGGTAACCCAGTTCCTGAAAAGATGAAGATCTACTCTGCTCTTCATGGTTTAGGTGAAAGGTTCGAACCTATTAAGACAAGTATAGAAGGTCAAATGGATAGCTTTCCCAGTCCTACCTTCAAAGATATAGCTCCAAGACTGGTGAGTTATGATAACAGAATCCTAGGATACTCTGCTCACACCGCCATTACTCCACATTTAGCTTTTGCTACTGTTAGAAACAATGGTACTCAACAGTCCTATGGAAATCAATATCAAGGAAATCAGTGCCAAGGCAGAGGTGGATCCTCTAGTCGCAACACAAATCCGGGTAGGGGAAACTATTCAACCCGAGGCAGAGGATTCCCTCAACAAATCACAAACGCCTCTGCAGTCTCTGGAAATGACAATAGGCCACTTTGTCAAATATGTGGGAAGCTTGGACATATTGCCTTGAAATGTTGGTACAGGTTTGACAATAGTTACGAGCTTGAAAAACAAGCCTCTGCGTTGTCTGCAATGCGTATAACTGAAGTCACAGACTCCGCAGGACAAGAGTGGTGTCCAGACTCCGGAGCTACAGCTCATGTGACCAACACCACAAGACACATGCAGCAATCCCATCCTTACATCGGCTCTGACACTATTATGATCGATGATGGAACCTTCTTACCAATCACTTATACTGGATCAGCTTGTCTTCCTTCAACCTCAGGTAACTTATCCCTGAATGATATCCTTGTTTGTCCTAGTATTGCTAAATCTCTACTCTCTGTGTGGAAGCTTACCAAAGATTATCCATGTTCTGTTGAATTTGATTCTAAAACTGTGAGTGTCATTGATAAGGCAACAAGGAAGGTACTGGTTCAGGGAACAAACACTAATGGTTTGTATGCACTGGATGGTTCGGAGCTACGACCCTTCTACTCTGCTCGACAACAAGCAACGTCTGAAGAAGCTTGGCATAGAAGACTTGGACACTCTAACCAATAAATCCTGCAGCAACTTTCAGCATCCAAATCTATCTCTATCAATAAAAAGTCCAAGTGGTTATGTGAAGCATGTCAACTTGGCAAGAGTCTTAAGTTATCTTTTTCTCCTTCTGTTTTTGTTGCATCTACCCCATTGGAAAGGATCCATTGTGATTTGTGGGGTCCTTCTCCTATAAACTCTGTCCAAGGTTTCCGCTACTATGTAGTCTTTATTGATAATTATTCACGATATTGCTGGTTCTATCCATTGAAGACCAAATAAGACTTCTTTGATATCTTTGTTGCATTCCAAAGATTGGTGGAAACCAACTTAGCTCAAAGATAAAGACATTCCAATGTGATGGAGGTGGAGAATTCACTAGCACTAGGTTTCACCAACAGCTCCAACAGTCAAGAATTAAACAACTGATTTCCTGTCCTCACACACCTGAACAGAACGGATTAGCAGAGAGAAAACACAGACATCTCGTTGAGTTAGGTCTGTCTATGCTGTTCCAAAGTAAAGTCCCACACACATATTAGGTGGAGGCGTTCTTCACTGCCAATTTCATAAGCAATATACTGCCATCTTCAGTCACTGAAGCTAATAAGAGTCCCTATGAATGTATGTTTGGTCAATCACTCAATTACACAGCATTGAGAACATTTGGGTGTGCTTGCTATCCCATGCTCAGGCCATATGCTCAGAACAAGTTTGATCCTCGATCTCTCAAATGTGTCTTTCTTGGTTATAATGATAAGTATAAAGGTTATCGTTGTTTGTTTCCTCAAACTGGGAGAATGTTCATAAGTAGACATGTGATCTTTGATGAATCACGATTTCCATTTGCAGAGATCAAACCCAATGCTCGGCTTTACCAAAACACTCCTCTGTCTTAAGTTTGGTTCAAAGATTTTGCATCACAAAACAAACCCGTGGAGACAAATCTACCCTTAGACAAAGCTCACTCTGAGACTGTTGCAACAATATCAGCAGCTGTGACTAATTTACCTCAACCTGTCGATGAGTTCACAACAAACTCAGGCCATACAGCACCACCACAAACAATTACAGCTGAAGCTTGCTCAGATAATCCTGCAGAAACCAATCAACACACTTCTGCAACTATTCCAACAAATCCAGTTTATATACCTCCAGAAATTGAAGAATCTCTAAGTGAGTCCACTGCTGTTGAAGAGCTGAGTCCTGAGTGTACGACAAGCTTAGATCATACTTCTATTGGCAACAGCTCAGTTTCTTCTCCTAGCAGGACGGATTCACTTGCACATACTGTTATCAACCCACAAATTGAAGAATCTACCTCAGGTCACACGATGATTACCAGAAGAAAAGCGGGTGTAGTGAAGCCAAACCCCAAGTATGCTTTCCTTACTAAACGATTATCTTATCCTGAACCTAAACAGTTACAGAAGCCCTTAAGGATCAAGGCTGGACCGATGCCATGACTGAGGATATTGATAATTGTATAGAGACAAACACATTAACCTTGGAACCGAGAACTGACGATATGAATGTTTTAGGATCCAAATGGGTTTTCAGAACCAAACTGAATGCAGATGGCACTGTTGAAAGACTGAGAGCGAGAGTTGTAGCCAAAGGATATGAACAAGAAGAGGGTATTGACTACTTAGAGACATACAGCGCTGTAGTACGTACCACAACTGTTCGATCCATTCTCCATCTATCTACAATAATGAAGTGGAACATCAAACAAATGGATGTACAAAATGCCTTCTTGCACGGTTATCTAACCGAAACTGTGTACATGACACAACCCACAGTTTTCCAAGATAAAACTAAGCCTAACCATGTGTGGAAACTCCAAAAGGCTTTATATGGATTGAAGCAGTCCCCTCGTGCATGGTTTGATAAATTCAGCACCTTCTTAATTGATTTTGGGTTTGTTTGTAGTGTCAAAGATCCCTTCCTCTTTTATTACACCAAAGGCAAAGAAGTGATTCTATTGCTCTTGTATGTTAATGACATGGTGGTCACGGGAACTGAGTCTCCGATATGGGATAAGTTGATGCAAGCTCTCCATCAACAATTCAAAATGAAAGACCTCGGTCAGTTACATTACTTTCTTGGCATACAAGCTCACTTTGATCCAAATGGTCTGTTTCTATCTCAAAATAAATATGATGAGGACCTTCTCTTCGCTGCCGGTATGCAAGGTTGTGCTCATGTGGCCACACCAATGCCACTCCAACCAGATCAAGTATCTCAACAAGATAAACTCTTCTCAAATCCCACCTACTTCTGCAGCCTTGCGGGAAAACTGCAATATCTAACACTCACAAAACCCGACATACAATTTGCAGTTAATTTTGTATGTCAAAAGATGCATAAACCAGCAATAGCCAATTTTTCTCTTCTCAAACGTATACTCAGGTATATTAAGGGAACAATTACTATGGGAATTTTCTTCACCTCAAACATAGATTGTACACTTGGAGCCTATTGTGACAGCGATTAGGTTGGATGTTAAGTGACTCGAAGATCAACTGGCGGTTTGTGCACATTCATGGGATGTAATCTCATCTCTTGGTCATGTAAAAAGCAACCAACAGTCTCCAAAAGCTCTACTGAAACAGAGTATCGCACCCTTTCTGAAACAGCTTCAGTAATCACTTGGTTATGCGACTTGATGCGTGAGATTGGCATCTCTTTACCAAAGACTCCCAAGCTCTATTGTGACAACTTATCCGCAGTGTACCCATTAGCTAACCCCGCCTTCCATGGTCGAACAAAACACTTTGAGCTTGACTACCACTATGTTCGTGAACGTGTTAGTTTAGGAGCTATTGAAGTGTACCAGCTCACTTGCAACTAGCAGATATGTTTACCAAACCACTCCCCATTTCATCCTTTACATCTTTGAGATTCAAACTTGGCGTAGACGTGCCTCCTACTCCAAGTTTGCGGGGGAAAGGGGGGGTATTAAGACAAGGCCCATGAAGCAGCCCACATAAATTGAAGAGCTGAAGCCCAAGTCCTTTACACAATGTTCAATGCAACATTATAGGGTAAAACAGAGCTAAAAGTAGGAAAACTGACGAAGGCAATAAGTACAATTGCAGACTGTGGTTTTACCACTAGAAACAAGTTTGAACCTTTGAACTCTGTCCTTGTTGTATAGCCAGCTGTCAATGTAACTAGGGCTTACAACCTGGAGTATAAATCTGCCTCGTATTATCTTTGTAATGTTCAAGAGAGAAAAATCAATGAAATAGTAAGAAAAGCTTTCTAATCTCTTCCTTTCTTCTCTTTGCTTTTAATCTTGTCATTCCTTATTGGACTTTTTTGCAGAGTGAGGATGGCATTAGGAAACAAGACATTGTATATGATGGAATGGTAGTGAGGACGCTCTTCATCATTGTCATTTTTCCAGCCTGAGATATAAAATTTGTATTGGAACTTTTAGTTTAATTCTACCCACTATTGATGAAAATTGATGAAAAGTGATCTCTCTTACGTCTTCCAAAATTCTCTGGTAAGCCCAATTATTTTCTTACTCCTCTTTCTTGTAGGATTTGTAGTTTATTTTTTATTTCATCCTTCTTTCGTTGAGGTATTCTCTTTGAAAAATTGATTCTATACTTGAGCTTATTAATTGATTGATCAGATGTTGCTCTATATTTTGCATAATTTCTTGTGTGGTGCAAATACTTTGCTTATTTTTCTTGTAAAAAACATGGTATGGTCGACAAAAAAAAGATGGTTGATTCTTGGCTCCTCTTTTTATTATACACATGATTTTTAAGGTGACAGTGGATCTTCTTGGCGGATTCCACAATGAGGTAAAACCTTTCCCATCAGAGAGCCATTGATCAAGAAGAATAGGAAACAGACTAGATACATTCCATTATCCATTTAACCAATCGATCCCCCTTAGCACCTTTTCTATGGAAATCCCACTCTAATGGGTCGTATGCTTTGCTCATGTATGTCTTAATGGCTAGGGAGTAATGCTTTTTGGGCCTTTAAGTGCTTTAAGTAGTGGGGGATTTTGTGTGTTATAAGCATATTATCAAAGATTGATCTCTCTGGTATGAAGGTTGACTATGATTCATCTATTACTTTGCATAGGATTGGTCTCAATCTTCTAGATATGATTTTTGAGACAATTTTGTAGTAAATGTTGCATAATATAATAGGCCTTTAATCTGCTACTTGTGTGGGGCTCTGATTCTTTGGTATTAATTTGATATGAGTGTCATTTGAGTGTTTTGATAGTTTTCCATTCTGTAAAAAACTTATGATCTCTTTGGTGATTGCAGGTCCTAGCAGCTGCCAGTTTGCATAGAAGAAGGCTGAATTGAAGCCATCGGGTCCATGTGCTTTGTCACCATTTATCAAGAAGACAACTAGTTTTATCTTAGCCTCTCAAGGTATACTTACCAGCTTCTTATGCTCGCCTGGTGTAACTTTGAGAGTGAGAGCCTTGTTAACCACATCTTGTCTTAACCCAGGATCTGAAGTAAAAAGTGTTTGAAAGTAGTTTGAAACTACTCTAGCGATATGCTCCTCCTTGAACATTGAATTACCTTTTGAGTCCTCCAAGGTAGTCATTTTGTTTCTTGTCTTTCTACTATTGGTTACGGCATGGAAGATTTAGTATTTGGTCTCCTAAACCCAACCATAATACTCTGCTCCTACATTTCAAAAGGGTTCTTCTACTGAGTATGCTTCTTAGAGCTTTTGATTGATCTTTTTTATGGCATTGTCTTGCGGGTGAGGGCTTACCATCACTTTTTCCAGAGCATGTCTGAGTTCCTCTAGTAAAATATTGTTGTTCCTTTGCTTTTGTTTTGACCAGCTGGTGATGCCAGATTTGAAGCATGCTACTTTTCTGTTATAGGCAATGAGCCTTTGCTCAGACATACCTCATCTATTATGGGTTGTAATTCTTCATTATTGAGGAGCCTCCTATCGAATCAAAAAAGTCTTTTTTCTCTTTTTCCATGCAGGTTCAAAGCATGTTAGGATGGGCTTGTGGTATGAACCCTCATACCATAAGTATTTGTAGTGTATTGTAGGAAAAAGCTCATTCCATGCTTGGTTTGCTAATGCACGATCCAGTCTGCACATAACTACATGTGAGTTCCTATCTTCTTGCCATGAGAGGTAGTTGCATGAGTGTTGTACATTGTACAAATCACATGATGTGATAAAGGTACAGAAATCTATGAAAGAACTTTCTGCTCATTGCGTTTCTCCCTATTTTTATGCACAACATGTGATGTCGTTAAAGTCTCCCATGAGAAGCCAAGGAGAATCTCTAACTTTGTTTGTTGATGTCAAGTGGATCCAATTATCTTTGTGTATCATCCTATCACTATCCCCATATATGAAAGAGGTACATAATGTTTTTCCTTCATAGAAAATATGAGTGCCAATGCAGTTACTAGACTTCGATTAAATTCTCAGCTTTATCTCATCCTTCCATAATAGTATCAATCTTCCTGCTTCATGTCCTTATGGGTTAATGATTTTGTGTAGAGGTAACCCTAATGATTGAGTTTTGCTGATAACAAAGTCCTCCTGGTTCTTTGTTCCCATTAGAAAAATTATGTTCGGGGATATACGATCATTTATATCCTTTAGATGACGGCCTGTCAAGAAATTTTCTAAACCTTGATAGTTCTAGCTCAATACTTTTAAAGAACATGACCGAAAGGATTTTGAAAATCCACCTATTTTGAGCTTGCAAGTATGAGCTATATTGGAGGAGCACAATTAAAGGATGCAATTTTTGTTAGAGGAGCAGCAGATTGTTGTGCTTGTGCCAATGGAGTGGCATTAGGAGTTCTAATCTCAACCATTCCTGAGTAATCTAGCAGAAGCTTTCTTCTTTAAGGGAATATATTGGAAATTGTTTTCCTTTTCCTTGAGCTAGCACCCAAGAGTAACATGAGGCTTTTCGTGATCTTCTTCCTCACAATTACTTTCTGAGATTTCTTTTTAAATGTTTTCTTCTTGTTGATTTGAATGTCAACCACTTCTGCTTAATGGAATACCAAACTTTGAGCCAGTGGTACTCTCGCAGGTTGAGTAGATTGATCATTTAGATCCTTTTTGTGGGGAGCCTTTTTCTATGGCAACTTCAACCATTCTAGATGCTGATTTTTCAAATTAAGCCATCTTTCTCACCTTGCATGTATCTTTCTTGTCTTTTTGCTATTTCTGCAGGATCAGTAGCAGTAGTATAGTGTGTCATGAATCTTCAAATCTCATCTTTTGCTTGATCTATAGATTTCACTTGTGGTGGAGGCTCATTCTCCATATGCTTCTCATCACGTGTGGGAATAGGTTCACCTGAGTTTTTAGTTGCAATCGTATTAGCCTGGCTACATTTGAAAGTTTTGGCCCTAGGAACCTAACGGTTGAATTTTCTCCAGATTGGAGATGAGGTTCCCGATCCTCTCTCCTTTCAGTCTGATTATCTCTAGGAGCGTATCTTAGATTTCTTCATATGTGGGACTGTAGTCTGTTTGAGAGGGTATGTGATTCAGATTGATGATTAGTCGCATTATGTATGTATTAAGCTCCCAATATCTTCCCAGAGTATTGTTTTCCTCGTACAAATTCATAATTAGCTCTATTATGCACATATCTAATAAGAGCTTGATGGGTGTTTCGAAATTGCTTGTTGCTTGGGAAGGTCAACAAGGAGCCTCTTGGTGCTAGATGAGTAGATACATTTGCTTCTTTGGAGGCTTTGAAAGAGCAATCTTTCTCCTCATTTTTTAGTCTAAAACAAGTAAAGCAATGGTTCCCTAACTTCTCATAGATTAGGTGAGCTTGGACCTTTTCACCACTTGCAAATTCTACAAAGAAGGACATAATTAGCGGCTTTATTCTTCATCATGAGCTAGTACACTCTCCTTGAATGTAGGTCCCTATATCATTTTTAATACAAGATAAAGTTGTTTCAGATCATAGGTGGAAAAGGATCCTTTGGACCTTAATCTAAAAGGGGATTTCTGAGTGATCCTTTGGACCTTAATCTAAAAAGGGATTGCTTCTCATTTCTGTAATATGAGCATCCACTTCGTGAAGTGGTATGACCGGTTGCTAAAGACTTGGTTAAGGTCATCCATATTTGAGAATTTGAAGTGGAATAAGCCTTCACCTAGGTAAGCTCCACTAACCTTCTCTTTGGTTCTCCAATGTTCACACATAAATGGAATTAAGGAAGTAACTCGCTGCTATCTTGCATATGTCACCTTTCCTACCAATGTAAGGTTCTGAGCTTGGGCGAGTTGAGAGGTATCAAAGGAGAAAACTGCACATGAGAAACGCATGGAGTAGCTTGTTGTTAGGCAACAACTTTGCCTCTTTTGGATGCAGTAAAATGGTTAGCCATAACATATAGCAACTAAGGTTTGAGCTACAGTCTCAACAGAATGTAAATGATGTAGCCCTATAACACTAGAGTAGATTCTTGAGGATACAAGTAAAAAGTAAAGAAAAATTTACCAAACTGGTGAGAAAAGCTCTGCAAAAGTGAGAACCATATGGTTAGTAACTTCACACATGGTGAGAAAGAGTCACACTCAGGTGATAAAGACTCATACTAAGTCAATTAATGTTGTGGAATTATTTTGGATGAGACAGATCTAACATTGTTTCCTTAAAAAGAACAAAACGAGGTAGATATTGGAAGATGGTTTTGTTGATTTTGAAAGAGAAGTGTTAAAAAAGAAATAAACCGCGGAGAGAAAACAATATTGGGATACGGGCCCAAGAAAAATCTTTTTTTGCTATGTTTTTACTTTTTATTGAGACTTTTTTTAAATAAAACAAGGTTAAGGTATTCAAAACAGAGTCACAAGGTTAAGGTTAACTAACATTTGTTACAAAATGACCTTTAGAGAAATTAATATCAAGCCGTTTCTTTCCCTATCCAAAAATGACAAAGTTAAAACTAAATTTCATCTAATAAAAAGTAAAAATCAAAAGCAAAAAGTAATCACTTCCTTTTTCTAATCCTCCACCTTCTTTTTCGCAGGGGTCTCTAAATTTATGACACACAGTGAAAACAGAGAAGCGAAAGTAAGATTGTACGACAAAAATTGAATCTAAATCCAACGCATATAGAATCCAAAACCTATTGAAATGATTTACTACTTCATCTAGAGCTGATATAAGTCTCTGTTTATTGAAAATAAAAATAATGATTTTGGTATAAAAATTTTATAATAAATTAAATATTCTGTAACATAATTGGTTTCAAATAATTGGGATGTAAAAATATCTAAACTCTTAATATCCGATAAAAATAAGACATATGTTTATCTAAATATTATTATAAAATAAAAAAGCTAACCAATCACTATGTCTCACGTAGTGTAATGAGACTCATTGTTTTACAATTCACAGTGCTGAACAATGTTGAAGCCACCTCAAATCTCTCTTTTCTCAGTAGATCATTGGAGTATATTCAACAATTGAATATTTTTTTTCAACATATTGTTTACATTATTTACCAAACTACCCTTTTTATTTAATTTTTTTCTTCTTCACTCGTTCTCCCCTCCTCTAATTCAATATTTAATATAACTTTTTTTGGTCTCATTTATTAAGATTAAACTAATAGAAAAATACTAAGTTACTAGACCTCGAGAATACAAACATTTTCTGGGAGATACGATTAAAAGTAACCGGCGAAAACAAAAAAATTCCCGGAAGAAAACCCAAAAGAGAGGAGATTACTATGAAAACTACGACTAGAAATTGTTGGGAAAGAACTGAGGAGCTAATCTTCACAAAATACAATCTCAACCCAGACAAGCATGGTCTCCACGACATGACAAGAGCGACAGTTGATGACAGGACCTCTTATTGTGAATATATGCATCTCTCGAATGATGAACCAGGGCTGCTGAAACGAAAAGAGATAAACTCAAGAGATTCCGAAGATGGCAGAGACATAACAATTCGTCCTATAATGACGACTAGACTCGTTGAAGCCGCAGCAAAACCAATGACAATGAAAGCCTTCAAACCATGCTCCACACATGCAGACAAAGAGCAAACCATCCTCAACTAGTGAAGCCGGACGCCGGATAAAACAACTTCAGATTGAATCTAGCAAGGAATTAAACTTGACCTAGAGATGTACCTCACTGAAACTAACTCATCACATCCTAACCAACTATAACCAGTCTAAAACAACCTAAATGGTACTGCAGCCTATATTATTATGACAAGCAAATGAAACAAACCACCTGTTCCACCTCCAGTAACCAAACGTTCTAATACCTCACCATCAAAGGAGGTACAAGAGACAGCACAACACTCCAGTCAAACTCCACCCACCACCATGTCGAAAACACTCTTTTCTTGACAATACCTTCAGATCTGAAGCTTTGACGTTCCGGGCCAAAACGAACCAGATTTGATGAGATAAGATAAAGCAAACATTCCGATAGAAAAACCTCATAGAGACAGAGTTTAAGCAACTACGGCGGAAGGCCATCCCACACAGCCTGTCATCCACCATGAAACACGGCAGCGAAGGTGAAGATGTTGAAGAAGGAAACCAGAGAGCATTTAGGTCGAGCTACAGGGCACGTCGGTGGAAGAAACGAGATTTGGGAACTGGAGGAAGGAAGAAGCCAAGGGGATAGACTTTTCTCGACGGCGGTGAGACGGCCAAACCGCCGGAAAAAGAGATCAGAGTTATCTGTGTAAATTTACGGAGGAGAGAGGCGAAAGAAAATGTTACAAATGAGAGAGAAAGTCATTGTTTTAATTAAATGACTTATATTCAATATAACTTTGAATATAAAACAAAATCAAATATAAAAATTCTTTTTAAAAACATAGATTTTTTCTATACATACTAAAACTTAAATATTCTAAAAATGAAAATCTTTTTAATAAAAACAAATATGTTATTATCTAGTTTTGTATAAAACACTAATATATAAAATATCTATTTGATATAGTATGTTTATTTTCTTTTTGGTCAACTAGCCTAATGGCTTTTTAATTCCGCTCTAGTATGTTTATTTTCTTAATAACTACAATTTATACATAAATTTTTTTAAGAAATCTCATCTAACTTTTATTTATTTGTTATTCTATTCCTCATCTTTTTTCTCCAATCTTTCTCCTACTTCTAAATCTCAACCTACTCATCCCCTACTATTCCTCTTCTCCCTTCTTATTATTCTTTTTCTACTTATTCTCCACATCCTCTTCATCACCATCCTCCTACTCTTTCTTGTCTTTTTCCGTTCTCATTTGACTTCTCATCATTCTCCTTATTATTCTTTTTTTGTTCTCATTTGACTTCTCATCATTCTCTTTATTATTCTTTTCCGTTTCCTTACCTTTATATACCATATAAATGAATAAGCTTTATTGTTATATACTATTTGTCTAATATTGTATAATAATTCTATATCATATAGTATATCATACCGTAACAAATAGACTTCCCCAAGTCACTTCCTCTCTTTTCATTTTTTCACACATATCTAAATGATTAAAATAAATATTAGATAAATGTTAATTTGGTAAAAAAGTAGGGTTTTGTGTTATTTCTTTAGTTACATCAATACATGTGTTAGTTACTATATTATTAACTTAAGTTGTGTTATTTGACCAATTCTCCCTAAAAAGAAACACATCAAAGTATGCCACTTTGGCTTAATTAGTTGGATGAAGGTTTCCATAATTGGGTTTGGTTATTTTTTCTTTGTATTTTCTCTTATATTTGAATTTTTGGCTTCCCATTTTAGGGTTTAGTTTTTAGGAATGTTTTTTTTCTTTCTGTCATGGGCTCCACTTATGGTGTTGTGGCCAATATTAACCCAAATGATTATCTTGTTATTGGTAGAAATGTTAATTTAACCTTTAACTTTCAAAAACGGTTGATTAAATTTTGAATTTTGGCAGCAGTTGATTAAATTTTTAAATTTTTGTTAGCTTTTGAAAAAACTTTTAATTTTGCGTTGATTCGGCCAATTGAACACTCTGATAATCTTATATTAAAATTGACTCATAAATCGAAAGTTAAATTGGTTTTTGGAAGTTCAATTCACTTCTTATCTTCCTTCTGAAGAACCCCTAAGCTTGATTTTATCTTTCTTTTCAAGAATGAGTTCAAATTCGTAGTTTGAAGTATCGAAGACAACATTTCAAACCAACGAATTTGAGTTCATTCTTGAAAACAAATAGAAAATCAAGCTTAGGAGTTCATAAGGAAGATAAGAAGTGAATCGAACTTCCAAAAACTAATTTAGCTTTCAATTTAAGAGTCAAATTTTGTTTGAGATTATTAGAAAGTTCAATTGGTCGAGTCAATGCAAAACTGAGGTTTTTTTAAGTCAAAATTTTTTTTTAAAGTTTGATCAACTACAACCAAAATTTAAGGTTTAATTAACCATTTTCTAAAAATTAAGTTGATATTTTTCCCTGTCGTTATTACATGAGTAAGCAAAGTATCAATTACAAATTTACAATTGCACCTTCGTACCAAACGATCCTCAGTGGGCCATGGACCAATTTTTGATTGTATAGTTAATGATCTATTAAGCACAAAATGGGCTTCAAAATAGTGTTACCACTAGAGATCTTAATGACAATCATTTCAGTATTTATTATTTGGTAAATCCGAATATTTATTAACTTTTTGTAAGAATATTTATTAACCTTTTGGTCTTCTATGTTTCTCTTTCCATATGAAGTTCTCATTAAATCAGTTCTTTCTGCTTTTCTTATTTATGTGATGTCATGCTTTCGTCTTTTAAAGTTGTTCACATCAAGGATTACCGCTACGATTGTTGATTTTTGGTGGAAGAATTCTAATTCTTCTCGAGGTATCTATTGGGCTACTTAGAATAAGTTATGTAAATCAAAACATGAGGGTGGTCTAGGTTTCTGCACTATTGAGGAATTTAATACAGTTCTTCTAGCCACGTAGCTTTAGCGGCTTACTGATTGCCTGAATTCTCTGTTTGCTCGTGTATTTAGAGGTCAATAATTTTGCGGTTCAAATTTGTTATCTCCTCAACGGGTGTACTCTCCCTCATATGGTTGGCGGAGTATTGTTTCAGCAAGATCTTTGGCATGTAGGGGTTTGATTCATCGTGTAGAAACTAGAGATTCTATATTGGTATAGAGGAGTCCTTGGATTCCTTATGTGGTCCCCCGCCCTGCTGTTGGCGATGGCTCTTTATTTTATCCAGACTTAACTATGGATCAACTCATTAATCATTCCTCGAAGAGTTGGCGAGTGGCTTTAGTTCGTCAATTATTTGACTCTCATGACGCGAGGCTTATTCTGGATTCCAATTCCTAGAAATTCTCGTAGTGATTGGTTTGGGTGGTATTTTACTAAATTTGGTTGTTATTAGTTAAGTCAGGTTATTAGACTCAAAGGAACATAGCTGGGTTGAATGTGGTGCACTTTGGTTCAAATGTCCAGGCTCTTCATGCTCATGTTTGTAAAATAAAGTGCCCCTCCAAGATTTGACATTTTATGTGGCAGGCTCTCTCGGGGCATCTTGCTGTGGGTTCTAAGTTAGTTCATCGTCGTATCGCTTCTAATGGTTCTTGTGGATGGTGTGAAGCTGAATCTGAGAATGTCAATCATGTTCTTTTTGAGTCTCCTCAACCTTTTAGACTTGAGCATTATTTAATGTCCCTTCTGTCGTTGATGTCTTTCCGAGTACTTTGATTTTTTCCAATTTTGATTTCCTTTGTTGGCGGGATCCACATGAGATAGATAAAAAAGTGTTTTTCCGGGTTATTATTGTTTATTTGAAAGACTCAAAATGATAAACTATTTTCTAATATATATAGAGACCCATGGAATATTGTTGGTTTTTTGCGAATGTTGAACCCCCTCCACCTTCTAATTCTTCGCGAGCAGGATCTTTGGGGTTGCTGATGCGTCAGGATATTTTGTTCCGACCTTTAGCTATCAATCCGGTTTTCACCGGTTACAAATGTTTTGTTGATGGGTCTTGGAAGGATTCCGAGTATTATTCAGGCCTTGGTTGGTTTTGTTTTGTTGATGGAATTGAGGGGGTTCATCTAGGCGCTCGGGGCACTCGTCGGAGTTTGTCGTCGCTTCATGTGGAGGTCGAGGCTCTTCTTTGGACTACGTCTTCTCTCTTCTCTTTTCAGATTTCTGAAGTGGATTTTGTAGTGGATTGCATCGAAGTTGTCAAATAGTCGTAGATCCTGAAGATTGGTCAATTTTATTTCTTCTCGTAGAGGAATTTGCTCGCCTCAAATGCCTCTTTCATTCTTTTTCTTTTTCTCTTATTTCTTGTGCTTTAGATTTCAAAACTTATTTATTGTCTGCAATGTTAAAAAAAATTCTGGAATCAGTTTGTTAATTATGTACTTTAACATTGGATCTCTTTCCTTTTATAATGAATAAGTTAAGTTGGAAAAAAAAAATCGTTTTATTCTTTTGTCGTTTTTCTTAGATATTTTGTTTGAAGCAGTTTCCAAGGAGAGACGACTCTGAATTTTTAAGATTACATTAGACATTTAGACACCCCCCCAAAAAAAAAAGAGAAGTAAGACAGATTTCTAGAATCTATGGCGGATCAACTCACTGACGATCAGATCTCCGAGTTCAAGGAAGCTTTTAGCCTCTTCGACAAAGATGGCGATGGTGAGTTCATCGCTTCTACGCTTCTCTGATCGTACTAGTATTTACATTGCTGGATCTCGTTTTCCCATTTTCGTCTTCGATCAAACGTTGTTTATGAATATGTGTTCCTCAGTTGCTAATCGCTTCAGTTTTAGCTTTATCGACTCATTCGTACCTTGTCGTTATCTGTGTTTTGATCTTTGACCGAGTAGTTTGTTTGTAATTTGTCTCCGGTTTTCGATTTTCAATTTGTTTTTTTCGTCTATGTTTTTGTTGATTTAATCGCCTCCCTCGTCTTCTGCTTCGCTGATTTGTTAGATTGGATCTTAGATTATCTTTCGTCTCGTACATTTTGGTCTTCTGAATCTCTGTTTGATATCGTAGAAGCGTGAATTGAGTCATTTGTGTTCACATCTTCATTGATTGTGCTTGATAGATGTTTGTTCGAGGCTACTCTGTATTGATGGAGAGTCTGTGCCCTTCTAGTTGAAGTTGTCAAGCACTTGAGTCTTTATTAAATCCTCCAGAAACTCTAGTGGTTTCTCTGTATATGTCTCTAACATGTTGATAGATTTCAAGGTCTTTATGTTCAGATTGTTCTCTTGATTTCCGAGTTGATAAAGGATTTTTACTCTTTGAACTATAAGTTTGATTTCAAACGAATGGAATTCTGATAAAGTATTTGGAAATCTAGAAATTTCTCATGAAGCTTATTCATCAAAGTTTAAGGTGCAGTTTTGTGTGGATTTGCTTTTCTCTTGAAAAGAAGCAAAACAGGATCATATGCTTCTTGTTTGTCCCTGTGAATGTTGTTTAACTGCTACATTCTGGATTCCATATCTAATGCTCCCTGTACTTTGGTTACACAGGTTGCATCACAACCAAAGAACTGGGAACAGTTATGCGTTCACTAGGACAAAACCCAACAGAAGCAGAGCTCCAAGACATGATCAATGAAGTTGATGCAGATGGAAACGGAACCATCGACTTTCCCGAGTTCCTGAACCTGATGGCTAAGAAGATGAAAGACACCGACTCAGAGGAGGAACTAAAAGAAGCCTTCAGGGTTTTCGACAAAGACCAGAATGGTTTCATTTCTGCTGCTGAGCTACGTCATGTGATGACCAATCTCGGCGAGAAACTAACTGATGAGGAAGTTGAAGAGATGATCCGTGAGGCTGATGTTGATGGAGATGGTCAAATCAACTATGAGGAGTTTGTGAAAATTATGATGGCCAAGTGATTGAAGAAGAAAAAAGGTTTGATGTTGATAACCTTTAATTATCTAGTACTGTTTTTTTAGGAGTTTAACCAATAACAGTTGCATGATTGGTGAAGAACTTTGGCTTTAAACAGACTGGAAGAACAATATTTGCTTTTTCTTTTTGTTATTGATTTCATGTGACATTGTGTGTAAAAGAAACCAAGTTGGCTCTAATTGCATGGCATTAAAAAATGGTTTTGAAAAAAGGCGTTTATTCGTCTGTCCACTAATAACCGAAAGATGATTCGCCTCCAAACATGCCCAAATGTGTGTCCGAACAAGAGCTTAATATTTATAAGACAAAAGTGTTTTGGTATAAAGTGTTAATTCTTTTGTCAACACGGTATAAAGTGCTTTACAAATAGTATATTGTTATTACATAGTAATAATTTGGATTCGATTATTGACTCAAAAAAAAACCAATTATTTGGATTCGAAGTTTAAATTTGATGCTGGACAAACGACAAAACGACACATGTAAAGGCACGAGGTTTTGGTATTTTTGTAATTGGCCAGCTAGGCTCATTTGGCGTGTGGGGTTAACGAATATATCTACTTCAAGTTTCTTTTGTTGAGAATTTTCTTTTTCTTTTCCAATAAATTAGAACCTTATTTTCCTCACGTATTAATACAGCATTCAAATTTGATGTTTATAAATTTTTCAACTAAAAAGTTAGTAAACAATTAAAGTTAAATAAAATGGTTGACAAAAAAATAAAAATAAAATGGCTGACAATATATTTCTTCTCGAGCTATAAGAATACTCAAAATTTGTCTTTTTCTTTTTAATTACACACAAAACTGAAATTAATACTTTAATTTCACCTAAACTATTATATATAGCATTAAAATCATCCAAAATTTATTCTTCTTATTATTATATATATATATATAAAAGGAGATTATGAGGGTGATTGGAAATAATTGTGGTTGCTGTAAAAAGTAAAATGATTTTGAAATCATTAAAATTAAGCCAATCGTGATTTATAGTCTATTCTAGCTTTCATTGCTGTCAAAAGCAATTTTTTAATTTTGGCAAGTTTTTTGGCTGTAGAAAGCCAAATTCCTCCAGCCCAAATTTCTGGGCTTTGCAAATTCAAATCAAAATTATTCATCAAAATAAACCATAATCGTGTCCTATAGAACATAAAACGTGATCCTGTCTTTTACAAACCTAAAAGCAAAAGAAAAAAAAGAAGTAAAGATTAGACCGCAACGATAAGAGAAAAGGAGAGATATGTTCTGCTTTGACTATTATTATATATATCTATGTATTTTAATAAGATATATAATATTATTATTTGTTAATGGAGTATGTTGTGTAATGGTAGGGTTAATATAATATAAATATAAATATGTATAATTGAGTTAAATTGTTGAAAATATGTATGTAGTTTAAGTGTAATAAAGTATATATACTTTTCTAATTTAAACAAGTCGCTTTCTATCAAAATTCATTTGTATAATATTTAATTTGGTTTATATTTGAAATATTATATATTAATAATAATTTTGTACTTTAAATTTAGTACATTTTTTAAAAAAATTTATCATATATTCCAGCATATACGTTACCATATATTTTAATTATTATATATATATACATATATATATAAATTAAAATCTACAGTATTTGTGTTTAAGAATTTACCAATCAATCTTTTATTTTTAGAAAATCAGAACCATGAACCTACAACAAAAAACATACTGCCAAAATCTTACAGCTAAAATCCTACAACAAATTTTTTAAAGCTACAGTTCTTACCAGTCGGCCCCTATGTCTCTCCAGCATTTGACACATCAGCGAATTTAGCTTCCTTTATCAGCCAATTAAATTATAAGATTAAAACATATCATCAAAATTATTGCACGTCATCAAGTTAGGTCGATTAGTATCGTCATCACTTCTTCTTTCGCCTCTTCGTGAAATGTTTCATCTTTTATCATCCATCAATTTCATCAAATAAAATAAATTTTTTCATCTTTTGTAAATATTAATATATCTTTCAATCTTCTTTCCTGATGTCAACCTTAAATATCCAAATAATCGCTTTGAGTAACCTTCACACACTCCTTCTCTAACATTGGCCACAATAAATTTTCAGTCTCTCATCTAATTCACAAATCTTGGTTGCAATTCTCTTCTTCTTCAATAGCCTATGAAATCTTCAGGGCACAAGATCTAAAAGTTGGTGATTAAAATCTTGCCTACAATCAAATGGTCTCTCATCGAATTCCAACAAGTCTTCATTAGTTTCTGATAAATTTTAACAATCTAAGAAAAACACCATCTATAAAAAAGATAACCAGTTTGTCCTTTGGAACTTGACGGAATGTTAGAAAGAGCTCTGCTTTGTCTCCAAGCAAACACTTGGTAAAATCATTATTTATTCTTTGTTGGAGTTTTTCTCTTAACTCTGAAATTTCAATGAGGAAGTCTCTCTTATCGTTTCTTCCTGAAATTTAGGTCAGAGTTCTTATGTTTTATACTCAAAGGTGAAATAATCTAAGATGAGTTAAAAAATCGGATGTTGAAAGTTGAGGACAGCTTGTGTATAGGGAAGCTCAAGCAAAGCAATAAAATAGCTATCAACATTCTCGGGAGGTCAGATCACATATTGCCTGGAATCCGGAGACAAAGAAATTGAAGCATGTTCTTTCTTCTTTCATCTACTCATCCCTGGATTATCGCTATTGAAAAAACAAAAGAAACCTAGGTGGAAGGAATTGAAGCGACAATATTGATTCCTTGCGTTTCGTTACTATGAGAAGATGACTTGTATTATTACATGAATTAGATTGGTAGCTATTACTACTTCTGATGACATATATATAATTTTAGTTTGAATCTTTTTTTTTAAATGGGTTCTCATGATCAGGCTGCTCATGATTCACGAAGCAAGTTTTTAGGTAGTGTTACATTTTACTCTCAGGCGGAGGTGAAAATATCACAATCGATGAGATTTTTGGCAATGAATGTGAGCTTTTGATGCATCTAACAGTTCAATCGGGTGAAATTTCTTATGAGTCTCATTCATGTGATCCTAGTGACCACTCTATTCACTTTAATTTTGCTGAAACCGAGTTCGCTGGTGGGAAATTTATAGTGAAAAGGATTTATTCACTTTATTTTTTTTAACAACGTAATGATGACTAATTTTGGTGAAAGCTATTATCTCAAAGATGCTCATAGGGTGTATTTGTTGGAGAGGCTGTTGAGTGAAGGTATTTGTTAATCATGTTGTTATGTGGCGTAGCACGACACCTTGGTGAGAGAGAGCGAACAAAAGGATCATCACTCTATTTTTCCACCCTTCTCGTTTTTGATCGCCTGGATTTCGTACTGTTTGTAGCGCTTAGATTGGTTTTATATATGTGAGTCAAAATTGCTTATCTTACTTTGTTTTTTCGCAAATATAAATCTCATTACGTGTGTTTGCCTATTGGTTTTGCTTTTATTAGTAATGCACTAAATTCAAAATGTGTTCTTACCTTTGTGTACATGATTCCAATTTATATTTTTGTTTATGTTAGAGATCTCTCTCTCATATCAATTTTTGTTTTGCGTTTCCAATTTGTTAGAAATATAAGTTTTAAGTGGAATAAATGATCTCCTAATTTTGATTTTCAGGAGAAAAGAAGGTTGTGGAGATGTTTGGGGACACAACAAATCAACAACTAATCATGTACTATGCAGAAACTCAAATACAGTATCTACTTTCATAATGTGCGCAAACTCAAATAGCTTTAACACCTGTATTGTAACAATATAAAATGACCAAAAAAGTTTAATAATATGGATAGTAAAATCTGATGATGATTGCTGAGTGATAAAGACTTTGAAAGAATATGTAGCAAAAGTAGTAGTGAACATAGTGAATCATCTTGGTGCTGTATCCAAGAGGTAACTACACCAGTTTTTGATCAAATATCATTTGATTACGGTTACAAATATGAATATAGTTGCCACTAATATTTGCAGACATCAATTTGAGATTCATATGGTCCGTATGAAATTCTGAAATGCAAAGAGCTGTGAAGTGGGAACATGGTAAAGACTAAAGAGTCTGGCAGTTCCTAATTTTTTGATCACTTTGTTTTCTATTTCCTGTTAAGTTCTCGATTCAATTTGTTTGGGTACCGAGACAAAAATTAGAGAAGAAAAAACTTGTATATTTGTGTGTGTTTTCAAATTTTATGTGCTAAGGGTTTCGCCTATAAAGTTTAAAGCTTTGTTTTGCAGGGGTTTTTAATATCAATGTTGAAGTCGAAAACTAAGGATTTTAATCATTATCTCTTTGTTTTTGGATTTATCACATCGTTATAAAAAAAAGTTTAGAAATAGTACCCCCGCGTAGCGCGGGTACATATCTAGTTACACATAAAATTGAAGTAAAATTCTATTTCCATCTACTTTTAAATTTGAATATAAAAATTTATATCAAAAACCCATATCGAAAATTAAAAATACTCAAATAGTCTTAAATTAACACAACAAAAAATCCAAAACCGAAAAAATTCAACCCGAAAATGGTTTCACTGACAAATAACTATCTTCATCCTTTGGGTATTCCTAGTATTATATGTAATAATCATTTGGGTATTCCTAGTATTATATGTAATAGTTCTAGTGAAAAATTTAATTTTAGTTTTGTATGCAACAATGAACAAATTTTAGATGTTCCTCATAGTACATGTGATAATTTAGTTGGAGTATAATTTTAACTTTGTGACAATCCAAAAGAACGACAAACTTTAACAGTTGTTTTTATTGTATGTGATAATTCGAAAAAGAATTAGATCATCGACCTTATATTCTACCAATACTCTAAACACCAAAGACCATGTTCCAATATTGTGAAGTCTAAATAGAAGAATGTACTCTTTTGATTGCGGTTTAATTCGATTTTACAAACCGGAAAATTTAAGGGAATTTAATATATGGATTTTATTTAAATTCAACTTGTGGTGTTCAAATTACTATAAAACTTGTACAGAATTATATAATTTTGTACTTTAAATTTTTTTTATCAAACCTTTATAATTTACTCTTATATATTATCACACTTGTCAGGATCTACGATTGTAGAATCTTGCTAATAGACTTTCGTAAATTTTTATTTTACAATCTTTGTATTTTTATATAATTATTTGATATATCTTGCCTTTTAGTACCAGTTAACCTTTTTCAAACCAGTAGCAAAATAAGATAAACTCAGGAAGATATGTGGTCAGTGTCTAGTTCACTCTCATGATTATCATAATATCATAGCCCACTTGTTCTCGGTATAGTGGTTAGAATGATTCAGCTAATGACTTGGCATCATGGTTCGATTCATATTCGTTGCATTATGGTAGCTTAAAAAAAGATTTTAGAGATGAAACTTTAGGCTATAAATCATGTCTTGTCGATCCAATTGTTGATTAAAAAAATTATAATATTATAGATATTCAATTTGCAATGCAAAAAAATATATACCACTGTATCATTGCTATGTATTGGAAAAAAACAGCATTTGGTAACAAGCATATTAGAAAGGAAAAACAATTAAATTTATGAATAAAATATACTAATATTTTATCGGTTTCATAATATAAATTATTTTACTCGAAATTACATATATTAATAAATTTTTTGTGAAACGGAGGAAGTAATATGGTAGAAATTAATATTATGTAGTGATCAAAAGTGATTTTTCAAACTTTTTTTTCTGCTAAACATATGTACTTGAACCAACCCTATATATTAAGAGTTTAATTATATAAAACTTTTTGTAAGATAAAAAATGACTCTTCAAAAGAATTCAATTCATATGACCATGATTGACTCATATAGTGAGAAAAAAAAAACATATTATATATATAATACAGTCTATGTAGTAGACCAACTTGTGCTGTTTTTGTGGTAAAAGAGACCTGCGATTTGAAGCACAAATTGTGGAGTATAGTATTAAATACGATGCCTCCAATTCACGCAATCTTGACGCGTTTTCAAAAAAAAAAAAAAAAAAAAACGCGTTATTACGTCACTCTTTTCTCCCTTATTTATAAATTCTTAACAAACAAACCATCATCGTCTTCTCCACACAGACTCGTCGTTTTTTTATATTCCAAACTCTTCTCTCTTTCTCTCTCAATTCTTACTGTAACAACAATGTCTTCGAAGAATGGAGTTGTTCGTAGCTGCTTAGGTTCAATGGACGATATTCAAAAGGTTTTTCAACGGTTTGACAAAAACGGAGACGGTAAAATCTCCGTCGACGAGTTAAAAGATGTGATCCATGCGCTTAGTCCTTCATCAACACCGGAAGAGATAGTTACGATGATGAAACAGTTCGATCTCGACGGAAACGGATTCATCGATATGGATGAATTCGTTTCTCTTTTCCAAATCGGCATTGGCGGAGGTGGAAACAATCGAAACGATGGTAACGATTTGAAGGAAGCGTTTGAGCTTTACGATCTAGATGGTAATGGACGGATCTCAGCGAAAGAGCTTCATTCGGTTATGAAAAATCTCGGTGAGAAATGTTCAGTTCAGGATTGTAAGAAGATGATTAGCAAAGTTGATACTGATGGTGATGGTTGCGTTAATTTCGAAGAGTTTAAGCGAATGATGAGCAACAATTGAGTTTATGATTCAGATTTCGAATCTCAAAATTCAAATTCCAGCTGGTGAAGATCCTATTTTAGCATTAATAAACTAGATAATATGCATTGTATATAGGTAGGGGATAAGAAAGTTTCGATTTATCTCCATGGTTAGTGACGGCGATTAGGCTTTTAGAGAGATTGGTTTTGCCATATGTAAACCCTAGAAACTAATAGGCAAATCCTCCAGATGATTCAGAAGTTTTCTACTTTTTTTGTTTCTGTTTGTGTTGATGAACATTGATCTTAACTGCAAGGTGTTGCTTCATATTAGTTATTTAATATAACTGATTTTAAAAAGTTAAATCGAGTTTTATATTTAAATTGTGTGTAGTAAAAGTAAAATAACAGCGAAACTCCCAACTGCATGATTCATCACAACAATCACATTTTTTCAGGTTCAACTGCATATTCACTTATATATTATTAACTTTTTTTAAAAAAATTTAAATAATGCATTTTTCAAAGTTAAGAACATTATTTTAATCTAAATAATGTATTTTTCAAAGTTAAGAACCCCAAAATAAAAGTTAAACTTTTTAGACCTCCAATAGTAGAACCTCAAATGGGGTTCTTAAGTTTTTTTT
>OVBA01003791.1:0-26264 GCA_900406435.1 Lepidium aucheri
CACGAAAATTTTTTTTTCCTCAAACAAGAATTTGGAGACTTCACGTGAAGTTTCCTGTTTTGAGTTTTTAAAAAGTCAATTGCAAAACTAACCTCTCTTTTGACTTGGAGACTTCAAGTGAAGTCTCCTCTCTGCAACTTTTTCGAAATTTTCAGATCTTTAGACGATTTCACTTAGTGATGNTGTAGCTTCAAAACTAATGAAAACCAACGTTTCAAGATTTTTTAAAGGTTAAAATGAAAATTAAAGAGATTTATGGATAGAAATTGAGAGAGAATGAGAGATAATGTGGTCGAAGATTGTTTACAATTATGTACAGTCCGAAAAAGTAGGATTTATGACCATTTACTAGCTTGAATTTGGTTGGTAATGGTTGTTGGTAAAATTGAAAAAGATGGCATTTTAGTAAATATTTGAAGTTGGATATGTAATTTGGTAATTTTAGGTAAGGGTAAATGGTAAACCAAAAAAAAGTGGCATTTTCGAAATTATCAAAAGAACTAGGGATATTTTTGAAGGATTTGAGGAGAGAGAAAATGGTAGGTTATATTTGCAATTGACTTAAGTCAAAGGGTTATTTTTGTAAGTAACTCAAGTATGAAATAGATATTTATGAATATTTTTATTTGAAATTATACTGAAAAAAGAATTATTTACAATTTTTTTCATATTAGGATTGTGGATAAATATGCATAAATTTTTCCGGCAAAATTTTTTTTCCGCCAAAAAATAAATTTTCTCACCAAAAAAAAATTTCCCGATAAAATTTTTTCCACAATACGAAAAAACTTTCCCGCCAAAAAAATTTATAAGGGAGTTTATAAAATTTTTTATAAGAGAGCTTATAAAATTTATACGGCTTTATAAGAGACTTATAAAATTTATAAGGTTTTATGATAAAGCTTATATAATTTATAGGTTTTATAAGTTAACTTATAAAATTTATAAGATAACTTATAAAATTTATAAGGTGTTTATAAAAAATTTATAAGGTGCTTATAAAATTTTATAAGGTATTTACAAAAATTTATAAGGATTTTATAAAAACTTATAAGCTATTTACAAAAATTTTGTAAAGATTTACAAGCGTACTTATAAAAAAATTTTGGCGGAAAAAATTTTTTTTTGGGTGGGAAATATTTTTTTTGCAGGAAAAATTTGTAAAACAATTCTATTGAGGGTATTTTAGTCATTTTTGTATTAATGAGGAGCATTTTGAAAAGATAAATTTTAAAGGCCATTTTTAGAAAAGGTACACTAAAAAGGGCATTTCTCAAAATTTCTCTACATATTTTTTGATAAAGGTAAATATTTTAAAAAATTTATCTTAAAGTATATTTATCTTCTTATTTTATAATATATAAGTGTAAAAAAAAATTTGATCGTTGGATCTCACACATGGAACAATCCTGTTAACGAGTAACTATTATAAACTCTTTATATAATAAGATATATATTCAATAATATATATATATATATATTTCATTTTCTAAATAAGTTTTTAATTTAAAATTTCTTTTTATATAATATGATTAGTAATGAAAATAACTTCTTGTTAAAACCAATTTTTTAATAATTAATATTCTCGATTTCCTTTTAGATTTAGATTTCTTTTTAGATTATGAATTTGTTTAGTTTTGGGTAAGCTAAACATTGAATAAAACTATTTAAAGATTTTTTATCTAGTTTTAAAAAAAAATCCAGGAAAATTTCAGATCATTAGATTTGACACATGGAAGAATTTTGTTAATTACTAACTTTGAAAACCCCTTCTTTATATAATAAGATAATTTGATTTTATTATTTATTTAATAAAATATAAATAGAAAAAAAATTCTATTGTTGGATTTGACACGTAGAATAATCTCGTTGACTACTAACTTTTGAAACCCAACATCATATAATAGGATTAGAAATTGAATTTATCTTTTATTTAATAAAAATATAAATACAGAATAAATTTTGATCGTTCGATTAGACACGTGGAACAATCTCGTTGACTACTAACTTTTGTACCCCAAATTTATATAATAGGATATAGTTTTTGGTTTTTTATAAATAATTTTTAATATAATAATTTTAATAGAATAAATTTTTATATAATAAGATTAGCAATACAAATTTTTTTTTTAGAATTAACTTTTAACAATTAATATTTCCGATTTCCTTGTTGAATAAGATTATTTTTTAGGTTAGCAATTCTTTTTAAATTAATACAAGCTAAAAATTGAAAACATCTATTTAAAGATATATTTTATCTATTTTTAAAAAATAGATAAACACAGGAATTTTGACACGTGCGATCATCCTGTTAACGAGTAAGTTTTAAAACTCACTCTATATAATAGGATTTATTTTTTCGTTTTTATAAATTACTTTTAAATTACAATTATTTTTATATAATAAGATTAGAAATAAAAAATTACTTTTTGTTAGAATTAACGTTTTAACAATTAGTATTTTTGATTTCCTTTTTATTAAGAGTTCTTTTTAGGTTAGGAATTATTTGAAATTAAGATAAGTTAATTATTAAAAAAAATTTTAAAAATCTATTTTAGCTATTTTTTAAAATATACTAATACATATAAATTTTTGATCGTTGATTTTGACTCTTGGAATCATCTTTTTAATGATTAACTTTGAAACCTTATTTTGTATAATAGAATGATAATATTCATGTTAATAATATTAAAATAAAGTAATGATATATTAAAGTTAAATTATTTACTTTTTTTGCTTGTTTGTCTTGATTGCGTTGGATGGAAACAGATGATAATAATTATGTTGAAGCGAACTTGAAAAGTTTGAGAGAATTGAAAAAATGTCTATGTGTTTATGTATATATAGTAAATATTCACAATTCCTTTTTAGAGTATGATTATGATTATGAATATAAAATCTCTTTTAGATTGGGATCATATATACATAATTATTTAGGAATTATTTACATAATTATATTCGGTTGGGATTAGGATAAAAGATAATTATTTTGTGACAAAGCTAAATATTGAAAAAATTTTATTCAAAAATTTGTTTTATCTTTTCTTTTTAAATAAATAAATACAAAAACATTCCTGATCGTTGGATTTTGACACGTGGAATCATCATGTTAATGAGTAACTATGAGATCCAGCTTTATATAATAGGATATTTAGATAAATTATATTCGGTTGGGATTAGGATCAAAGATAATTATTTTGTGATAAAAATAAATATTGAAAAAATCTATTCAAAAATCTGTTTTATCTTTTTTTTAAATAAATAAATACAGAAAAAAAATTTGATCGTTGGATTTTGACACGTAGAATCATCATGTTAATGAGTAACTCTTTTTTTTGAACGAAAGTTAATGAGTAACTCTAAGACTCAACTTTATATAATAAAATTCTGATCATTAGATTTTAGCACATAAAATTATCCTATTAATGAGTAATTTTGAAATACAAGATTTTCGCCAAATCATATGCAGTGAAAGGGACACTGTTTATCTGATCAAACGCATCATCATCAACTCGCCATTAATTTATATTATCTGATTAATCTTTTTCAGCTAGTGGTCAACATACATCACTAGTGTTTTGATAATTACTTTTTATAATTTATAAATAATTAGAGAGAATATATGAATTTCGTATGGCTCTCATATGCGCTGTAAAGTCAAAATTATTATAAACTATATGAAAAAAAAAAACAGTGGTTGAGACAAGACCAAAATTTGCAAATGGTTATTATTCATTCAGTGATCGAATAGCCAACGCAGCATTCAGATAACAAACAAATGAAATATTCCCCCTTTTTCCAATATTTGTAATATTTAAAACTAATAGATTACTTTATATAGTTTACACAATAATCTAATCCTTAATTATTACTAATCAAAACAAATAATCTGACCTTACAATTAATATTCCCACCTTTTCTGAACTCATACCAGCAGCCCTCATTAACTTTTCCCCACGTGTTCCACACCCAAGATAAGAATCCTTCAACGAAGGGTAATTTTGTAATTTGAGTAAAGAACTTTTTACTGTTGGTATTTTTTTGCCAACTCTGACTCAATACGACGTCGGCTTGAGTAAAAAGGTCACATGGGCCGGGCTTTCTAGTGAGGGTCCACAATGTTGCTGATTCAGTATTATACGCGGGAGATAAAAGTTAGGTCAAAAGAGCCGCCACATCCGACAAAACGCCAGCATAAGAGTGACTGTGAATCCATATAAAGAAAGATGACACGTGGATTTTGATCCTTTACTTTGGTCTAAAGCTCCTTCGTATATCATCGATGTATCTGCCGGTGTCCACGCTGTACTGTCTCCGCCAGGAGTTGCCGACGTACCTGACGGCGACGTTGGTTTCGGATCTGAGCTCTGATCTTGAGATGATTTCTGACTGCAGAATTTAAGAAAAAAAATGAGCCGTTAGATAAATGTACTAGCTTCTACCACGTGTCTGCTTATGATTTGAGATGATAAGAAAAATATCTATGAGTCGTTATGGAGGCACATAGATCAATAAATCAATCTCTATACCGAGGGTAAATTGGGAATATCAAACAAATTGGTAACATCCATAAATACCTGATTTATTTCTCAATTACTAATATCGAAGAATTCAAGAGACTTCGATTACAAGTTAAGCAAAAGTTAGTAAATATGATGTCTGTTGTAAATTGACGAAATTACCCTTCTTATTCATGCTAAATTTGGTACCATAATTGAAGACGATAGATAAGTGATGTCGGTGTGTAATGACGAACTTACCCTCAAGAATGAAAGCAATAAGCAAAATAGAGGGGGTAAAAAGGTAAATTCACCTGGTGTTGGGAGATGGGCAAAACGTGATAAGGTAATTAGGAGACTGAGCACATGTGAAGGTACTGCTATGGTCATCGTAAGCGTAGCTGTAAGCACGTGGACATGCGTTTTTGAAGATCAACGAGTACGACGATGGTTTACACGTGTCAGGTGTACCGAACGCGCCGCTGCAACAATATTCCGGCGTACGGAAAGCTTCACACGCGCTTTTACATCCCATTGATTGTTTTCCTCCACCGTCTAAACTCGTTACCTTAAGCTCTGATGGACACGAACCGTTTAGATCCACGACGCATCCTGTGCTGCTACAGTTTAATCCAGAGCCTCCTTGTGGAACAACAAGCATCGGGACGTTGTAACCGTCGACGAGACTTACGTCGTAGAAATCTAGACCTCCAGATCCATCGAGTGTGAATTCAGCTAAAGTTGCTGGTGGAGTTGCGCCAGCTCCGGAGCATTCGATTGTTCCAGATCCGCAATCTCCGGTTTCGCAAGTGAATTTTCCGTCGGTGTCGGTGGTGCATTGAGTTCTTCCCCAGAATCGACCTCCCCATGAAGTTGGAGCGTCGATTGTTTTCTCTTCTCCTTTTTGGAGTACGAATCCGGTGGTTGGAAGTGGAGCAACTCCGGCGTTTGATAACAGTCCAGGCCAGACTGTGTATTCACATTTGTTCATCATTATGAAGCTCGTTGATCTAACTCCTGTTTATAACCAAATATCAAAATTCCCAAATCATTACGAACTCGTAGTGTTAAACATAATTAGATCCATACGAACAAAATTAATCGGATAAGATTCGTACCAGAAACGAACAAATGAGAGAAGAAGAGAACAATCAATGGCAACGGAAGAGCCATTGATTCTAGAAGAAGAAGAAGATAACAAATATGAAGATTTCTGAATTCTATTTGCTCTGTATCTTCTTCTTCTTAGTTAATTTTCATATAACGGACATAAAAAGAGGATTCTGAGAGCGAAAGAGAGATGAAGAAGACGATATGTGATTTATAGATGAAGCATATTCTGTTGGCTTTCTTTCTATGTCGGTACGAATCAGGTGTATGTGTTGGTTGGTGGCTTATGGTGCGCCTGCTGATGTGGCTACACCTAATTGGATTAAAAAAGTTCTAACCGTTGAGATTAAGTAAAACAATATACTCCTAAGTCGTAACAGACATATAGACCTAGTTTTGTTTGTTATTTAATTGGTTCATAATAGGATCACGGATTAGTCTAGATTGAAATTGGTTACATTACCACTAATTGTTGTCCAAATTTGATTGATAATTTTCAACGAAACTTTTGACAATCACTTTATTGGAGATATTAAAATATCTACAAAATGTAAAGTAATTCTTTTATTTTCTTCGCAAGATTCTTTAACTTTACTGTATAATTACGCGATTAGATTACACTGATAATACACGTCAGCTTGCAACACAGTAATACTTTTACTGCAAAGTTCTTGTTTTCATTTAACAATAATAAGAGTCTATTACAAAATGATGACGAAGATTTAAGTCTAAAACCATATAATATACAAGTTTATTATCATTTCATTTTCTGAACAACTCGTTACTAGTGGACGTTTCAACGTCTTTGATTATTATCATGGGCCCTGTAAAATTATATTGGAGGATCCATATCAAATCTTTGGCTATATAATACTTATCATTTGTCTAATCACTCTAAATATAATATCGTGTTTTGTTTGATTGATATATTCCAACAGTAAATTCCAAAAAAAAAAAAAATAGGATACATAAATATCTTAGATATTTTTCTTTTCTTTTGTGAAAAGTGAAACTGTTGTTGTGGTTTACTGTTTTTAAAACGAGTTGTGAACTGTGAAAGATATAAAAAAAACAATAAAAGTGATAAATAATATTTTCAATAATTAGATTGCGTTGTGTTATATTTTTGGAGGTAGATAGTGACAATTTTGTAATTATGTAGTAGACAGGTCACATCCACTTTACAATATCTCGTAAGCCATCCTCCTCCGACTTCCTCACGTTTTTTTTCTTTTTTTTTGTCTGGTTAATCGTTCGTCACACTCACATACAATAATATTTTCCCTACCCAAAAACACATACAATAATATTTAATGGGCCTTAATGGGCTTTGTTATAAACTGAGCCCAGCAGAGTTTCATCATATGCTGCGCCGAAAAATTCGTATGACACACAAAACGGATGTCGTGATTAATATTGTTAGTTATAGGTTGACAATGTAGCTTGCATGAACTTTCGATCAATTTCAATATTCATAGCATGAACTTCAAAAGACTAATTCCACATAGTTTAATTTTCAAACAAAAAATGTAGCTACTTGACAATTTTAACACTTATTCACAGCACAAACATCTTCAAATTAAATTTCCTAGATTTGTATGTATATTTCCTTAAATCACTCTTTCGCAATGAGACATGTTCTTGTCGAGGTGTTGGTTTTAATCTGTTTGATCATTTTGGAGTTGAGCAATGCATTTGCACCTTCTGTTTCGTATCAATGGGTCGTCTCTTCTTCTCAACGTTCAATTCTTGGAAGCAACAAACAGGTTTCATTAATGGTTTTATGTTTTTACTTGTTAGAATTATGTGTTTCTGAAATCAAATTTGTATATAAATACATGATCATTTCAACAGGTGATAGTGATCAACGACATGTTTCCTGGACCGATCATTAATGCAACTGCAAATGACATTATAAACGTCAACATTGTCAACAATCTGAACGAACCCTTTCTCATGACGTGGTAAATATATATCTCATACTTACAAATTGGGTTTTATTTTTGTCATAATTGTAATCTAATCAATAATCACATAAATAAAAGGAATGGATTGCAAATGAGAAAGAACTCGTGGGAAGATGGAGTTCGAGGGCCAAACTGTCCTATACTTCCAGGAAGAAATTGGACTTACCGTTTTCAGGTTAAAGATCAGATCGGAAGTTATTTTTACTTTCCAACGCTTCTATTACAAAAAGCTTCCGGAGGTTACGGTGGTATTCGAATCTATTCCCCGGAACTTGTCCCGGTTCCATTTCCTCAGCCTGATGATGAATTCGACATCCTTATTGGAGATTGGTTCTATTCCGACCATACGGTATGTTTTACTTTTTAATTACCGTATATAAATCATTATATTTGCATTCTTTTCTTTATTGATTCACAAGACACAATGCATAACTTAAACTTATAAATTAGTGGGAGTTCCAAAATTTTTGTTTACTTGGGTTAACAACGTTAAAAATATGTATAGTATATAATTTATTTGAGAAAATAACCATAATCTTCATAATAATAATAAAAATCTATTTATATATTGGAAAAGTAAAAAAAAATGTCGAAATGAATCAATCCATGGTTAGAGATGTCAAAAGCCGATAAATATCGTATTGGACATGACTACCCGAGGTTGTAAGAGCACCATTATTGGGGGTTCTTGCAAAGTTCTTATGAATAAAAAAAAGAAAAAATATTAAAAATGAGAAGAGAGAAGAGAGAGCGGTTTCTTATTTAAGAAATTTTGAGATTGTTAAAAGTAGGGGATGCGCTGTGACACGCGCCAGACTTTGCGTTACTAAAGGCGATAACCGTTTTTCTCTAGCATCTCTCCGGTGTGCTTCTCCGATGTTTTCTTCGCTATTTTTCTTCGGTTTTTTGTCTCTTTGATCTCGGTTTGAGTCTTGCTTTTCCCTCCGTCTTGTTCTCCTGATCTTGTTTCTCTGAGTGATTCGCCTCTAATGGCGAATCCTCAATCACCTTCGACGATCTCTGCGGTGCTCTACAGCACTTCCTGCATCTCATTTGAAGCACGATTCTGGTATTCCCTTGCCTATTTCTCCGATTAATCATGCTCCTGTGGCTCCTAATACTTCTGAATATGGTCCGATATTTCCTGCTCTTGCTAAAGCTTCTTCATCTTGGCTTAAAGCTGCTACTGCCTCTTCTGTCACTAATTTTTCAATTACTCCGGTGGTTGATAATGGTGTTGTTTCTGCTTTGCTTTCATCTGATCTCTTATCTGATGCTACTCCTTTATGGTCGAATTGTGTTGTTGGCTATTTTCTTGGTGAAATCCCTCATATCGGTTCAATCCATGCCACTGTTAATCGCATTTGGCAAAACCAGAAGAAGGACCTTAAAATTGATGCCATTTTTGTTAGGAAGAATGCTGTAATTTTTCAAATTACTGATGATATCACTTGAGCTAGAGTTTTGCGTCGCAGGTTCTGGCATATTAGTGAGAAGCCTATGGTTGTTCAAGATGGTCCCCCTCCTCTGCTTCTAAGTCTCCTTCGATGGACTATCTTCCTATTTGGGTTGACTTCAAGAATGTTCCAAGCTTTCTTTTCTCTTACAAAGGTCTTAGTTTCTTGGCCAGTCATGTTGGTAAACCCATCCGTATTCATCCTTCTACTGAGAAATGTTTACGGTTTGACTATGCTCGTGTGTTGATAGAAGTCAACTTGGAAAAGCCTCTTCCTCACCTCATTTGTCTTGCGGATTCTGCTGTTCCATCTTACGATATTCTCATCTTTTATCCATGGCTTCCTTCTCGTTGTGAGCTGTGTAGTTCATGGGGTCATGTTCGTAAAGATTGTGCTTCTGCTGCTACTGTTTCGGGTGTTGAGGAAGGAGCCTCTAAGTTGAATGTTAGTGTGAATCCTGTTTCAGATTCTACCAATATCTCAACTCCGCCTATGACCTTGGAATCTGATGTTGGTATTGAGTTAGCTAACTCTACCATCATCAGAAAATCAGGTCGTGTTCCTTCTTCTTCCCCTGTTGTTAATTCTCTATCTTCTGAATTACCTCTTAATTCCTCTACTGTTTTTATTTGTGTTAGCCCTTTGGCTCCTGTCACAGATTTAATAAGGTCGATTATTGCTAGGGATGATGTGCAATCTTCCTCAGCTTATGCTAGTACTCAATTGATCAAGCGTTCGTCTCTGGAATCTGATGCTGGTTTACAGTCTCATGACTGGACCACCGTCAGAAAATCAGGTCGTGATAACTCAAAGAATTGTAATATTGATGTTTCTGTTAACAATGTGGCTACTGATATCTCTTTCAATCAAATATCTCCTTCCAGATTTGGTGTCTTGTCCTCTTGTCCTGAAGAAGGTGAAATTGTTGAATCTGGTCCGGATTTGTCTCTTCGCAAATCCACTCGCAAGAAGCAAACTTTTCCTAAGCTTAAATTTGCATTGTCTGTGACTGCTCAAAACGCCTTGACTAGCGCTTCCCTCTCTTCAAAAGCTTCCCATCGGAAGCAGTGATGTCCATCTTTGCTTGGAACATGCGTGGTTTTAATCAGCCACGTAAACATTTTGTCTTGAAAATTTAGATTCGGGATTGTAAGCTTCTTCTTGGGTGTCTGCTTGAAACTCGAGTAGCTGAATCTGCTTCTGGTTCTATTCTCTCTTCTTGCTTCCCGGGTTGGAATGACATTACAAATTATGATTTTCACCGCCTTGGTCGAATATGGTTTTGTGCTTTTGTAGATGTTGCTGTTAATCTCTTGGCCAAAAATGCCCAACATATCGCTTGTGAGGTCAAGATTCTTGATTCAGGTGCTACTTTTGTTGTGGTTGCGATTTATGCTTCAAACTTTGAAGTTGATCGTCATGTCTTATGGGATGATCTCTCTGCTCTTTATTCTTCTTACTCTTATCTCAATCTCCCTTGGATTTTTTGGGGGGGACTATAATGAGATTCTTGCTTCCTCTGAGCATTCTGGTTATATGGATTATTCTTTCAATCAATCGGGTATGATCAGTTTTCACAATTTTGTTTCCAGATTGGATCTTTCTGATTTAGCTTTTCAAGGTTCCACTTTCACTTGGTGGAACAAAAGAGTTGAAGGTCCTGTGGATAAGAAATTGGATCGAGCTTTGGTCAATTCGAATTGATGTAACTCTTTCCCATTATCTCATGCTGTTTTCTCCTCTGGTGGGATCTCGGATCATGCTCGTTGTTTAGTTCACTTTTCTGCTCCTTCTTCAGATCGTAGGAAGCACTTTTAGTTCTTCAATTATCTTGGCTCTCTCCCGCAGTTTCTGCCTTGTATAGCTCAGGTTTGGCACCAAACCCAACCTTTGTATCATTCTCGTGCTGCTCTTTATCTTCTCCACAAGAAGCTCAAGTCTCTTAAGCCTGTTCTTCGGGGCTTAAACAAATCTCAGTATGGTGATATTTCCAATCGTACTAGGTCTGCCTTTGATGATCTTTGTCGGGCTCAAGATAATGCGCTGCAGCTTCCTTCTTCTGTCAACTCTCAGCTAGCTTCTGATGCTCTTGCTCGATGGCATGACCTTTCTCATATTGAAGAACAATTTTTTAAGCAAAAGTCTAGAATCAAATGGTTAGAGGCTGGAGATCAGAATACCTCCTTTTTCACAGAGTTACTCAGTCTCGCACTGCCCAAAATTGTATAAATTTTCTTACGACTGACTCTGGTTCTATTCTCACTGACATTTTGGATATAAAGAAAGCTGCAGTTGATTACTACTCTTCCTTTATGCAATCCTCTTCTGCTTCTCATTCTTCCTTATCCTCCCTGGATAGTTACATTGATTTCCGCTGCTCTGAATCTTCTTCGAGATTATTGGTTGCTCCTGTTTCTTCTCTTGAGGTCCAGAATGTTCTTTTCTCCATGCCTCTCAATAAGGCGCCTAGTCCTGATGGGTATACTGCAGAATTCTTCAAATCAGCTTGGCCAGTTGTTGGTAATGATTTTATAGTGGCGATTCAATCATTCTTTCTTTTCAACTTTCTTCCGCGTGGGGTTAATGCTACTCTTTTAGCTCTTGTCCCTAAGTATTTGGCTGCAGCTCATATGAGAGATTATAGGCCTATTGCCTATTGCAATATAATCTACAAGGTGATTTCTAAGATTCGTGCTAACCACCTTAAAGCTATTTTACCTGATGTTATTGAACTTAACCAAACTGCTTTTTTCAAGAATCGTCTTTTGCTTGAGAATGTCTTGTTGGCTTCAGAGCTAGTGAAAGATTACCATAAGTCTTCCATTTCTTCTAGATGTGCTATAAAATTTGATATTGCTAAGGCTTTTGATACTGTTAGTTGACAGTTTATTGTTTCTGTTTTGAGGGTGATGCAGATTCCAGATATATTCATCAATTGGATCTACACTTGTATATCTACTGCTTCTCTTTTGGTCTCTACTAATGGTGATTTGGAGGGTTTCTTTCCCAGCTCTCGTGGTATCAGGCAATGCTGTTCTTTATCCCCTTATATCTATGTCATTGCCAACAATGTGCTTTCTCGTATGCTCAACATTGCTGCCACTTCAAATCATTTTGGTTTTCACCCTTTATGTAAGGAGATTGGTCTTACTCACTTGAGCTTTGCTGGTGACATTCTGATTTTTTCTGATGCGTGCTCTCGTTCTTTTAGTGGCATCCTTAATGTTCTGGCTGAGTTTGGTGCTATGTTAGGTCTTCACATTAATCTTGCAAAGTCGAGTATATTCCTAGCTGGTAAGGTCTCAATGATATGCTCCTGCTCGTTCATGATTCCGGAATTAGTATGGATGCTCTTTCCATTCGTTATCTTGGCCTCCCTCTTCTTACCAAGTCAACGTCTCCAAGTGATTATGAGCCTCTCATTGACAAGATTAGATCTCGCATGAACTTTTGGACCACAAAAGTTCTGTCTTTTGCTGGTAGGCTTCAGTTAATTAAATCTCTAATTTCTAGCATTACCAATTTCTAGTGTTCTAGTTTCCGCCTGCCAAGTCGTTGCTTGAAGACTATTGAAGGTTTGTGCTCAGCTATTCTCTGGTCTGGTTCTCCTACTATCACCTCTAAAGCTAAAGTTAGCTGGCAAGATGTTTGTTTTCCAAAAGATGAAGGTGGTTTAGGCATTCGGCCTCTTCGTATCACTTTGAAGATTTTCTCCTTTCATCTTATTTGGAGGTTGTTAACTTCTCGTTCTTCACTTTGGGCTAACTGGGTTCATCGCTACTTATTACGCTACAACTCTTTTTGGGATGTTGTAACTTCTTCTCGTGACTCTTGGATGTGGCGTAAATTGCTGAAATTACGACCTGAAGTTTTTGATTTTCTCAGAGTTCATGTTCACTCTAGTCAGGACTCGTTTTTCTGGTTTGATCCTTGGAGTTCTTTTGGCAAACTTTTGGATGTTGTTGGTGAGAATGGCCCTCGCTATTTTGGTATTACTAGGCAGGCTAAGGTAGCTGATGCTTTTTCTTCTAATAGTTGGCGCTTTAACAGCTTTAGTCATCGGAGATATCCCTCTATTGTTTCGGTTTTATGCTCTGAACCTGGTCCTAATTCTGAAGCTGGTGCTGACTCCTTTCTTTGGAGACACTCTGTCCAGCATTTTAAGCCTTCCTTCTCATCTTTTCGGACCTGGGAGCAGCTGCGTCCTTCTCGTCCTAAGGTGCAGTGGGCAGCTTTGATTTGGTTTCCTCAAGTCATTCCTCGTTGCTCTTTTATTTCCTGGCTTGCTCTTTGGAACAGACTCTCTACAGGTTCTCGGATGGATCTTTGGGGTCTGGTGCGTGATTGTATTCTTTGTGGTGCTTCTAATAAGTCTTGAGACCATCTCTTATTCTCCTGCCCTTACAGTTACTCTGTTTGGAGTCAGCTTTGTCATGGCTTGATGGCTTCTTCTTTCACCTCGGACTGGTCGATTTGTGTGAGCTTTCTTGCTTCTTCTACTCTTCCGTTGCTAGACAGAGTGCTTACAAGATTAGCTTTTCAAACAGCTCTCTATTACCTTTGGCGTGAGCGTAATGCTCGTCTTCATGGGAGGCCTTTTACCCCTTCTTCTAGCTTGTCCAAACTCATTATTCAAGTTATTCATAATCGTATATCTTCTCTCAACTATTGTTTTCCTCATTGATTGGAGGGCTTAAGGCGTAGGTGGTTTGAGGTTCAATTGAGTTTGGAATGAGTTTTTTGAGTCTGTTTTTACTTTCTCTGTTTATATCTCTTTGTATATAAACCCTTTTGATGATATATAATTTTCACATTTCATCAAAAAAAAACTGAGATGATTTAAGAGACTTTATTTTACAAGTGTTGAAATATGATTGAACAAATTTTTTTAAGAAAACAAAATTTAAATGAAAACTAAATTCTAATTAAAATAATAATATTATAATAGTTTAGAACCTCATTTTAAGAACCTTACCAATAATGGTAGTCTAAGTGCTCTGAGTCCCTGCTTCAAATCCTAAAACTCTCTTTGATGGAATATATGATTTTTTTTTAGTTGAGTTCCACAAAAATGAACATTTAACCACTTATATATGTACACATTTAACCACTTATTCTATTATCATATCCAAATTTAATTTTTATTTTTATATATGTACACAATGTTCTTGCAGAGTTTTGCGACAAAAAAATGGTCTTGCAGTTTTTAACAAATAAAATTATACCTAAAAATGATAATATATTTGCTTGCAATAAACAGAAAATGTTGAATTTTATTTTGCATTTCTAGTGGATGTTTTTTTGTAATTAGTTTAGTTCTAAAAAGATTTATTGCATGCTTAATTTGCATAAATTAATAATTTGGTTTGGAAATGGTTTGGTGAAGGACATGAGAGCTTCACTTGACACTGGTCACAGTTTGCCAAATCCTGATGGAATTCTTATTAATGGACGTGGACCAGAAGAAACCTTCTTTCCATTTGAACCAGGTGACTTTCTTTTGTCATTATGTCACATTTTATCTCTATTAATTAAATAACGTAATAAAAATACAGAAGTATATGTTTTATTGTGTACATAATCGCAGGTAAAACATATAGGTTAAGAATATCAAACGTGGGCCTCAAAACATGCTTAAACTTCAGAATCCAAGACCATGATATGCTTCTAGTTGAGACAGAAGGTACTTATGTCCAAAAACGAGTTTACTCGAGCTTGGACATCCACGTGGGCCAATCATATTCCATGCTCGTCACTTCCAAAACCGACCCGGTTGGAACGCACCGGTCCTACTACATATTCGCTTCAGCCCGGTTTACTAATTTCTACCTATCCGGTATAGCTTTAATTCGATATCCTAACGCTCCACTTGATCCGGTCGGACCAGTTCCACTCGCTCCTGGTTCGTGGGATTACACTTCCTCGGTTCAACAAGCCTTATCCATTAGGTAAACCAAAACTTTAAACTTTTATGAAAAAAAACAACTATTAGACTCGCAAGTCCGGTTCTATACGAAATTGTTTGGTTGTTTTCGGTTATTTCCGGTTTACAGGCCTAATAACAACACACTACTCACAACTTTTATGATCTCTATACACACAGAACGGACTTAAACGTTGGAGCTGCAAGATCAAACCCACAAGGCTCGTACCACTATGGACGCATACAGATAAACAAAACGTTGATTTTACAAAACGACGTTATGTTATCATCAGGCAAACTCCGTTATACTGTTAACGGCGTTTCATTTGTCTACCCCGAAACGCCGTTAAAGCTCGTTGATCATTTCCAGCTAAATGAAACGATTGTCCCCGACATGTTCCCTAATTATCCATCTAACAAAACACCAAATTTAGGCACTTCGGTGGTTGATATTCGATACAGAGATTTTGTACACATTGTGTTCGAAAATCCTCTAGATGAATTGCAGAGTTGGCACATTGATGGTTACAATTTCTTCGTTGTCGGGTAAAGTTACAGACTTACAGTCTTTATCATGTCTAATGATAGGATTAAGTCTTTAACAAAGCTTCTAATTAATCTTATTTTGTTTAATATTAGAATCGGATTTGGAGGTTGGTCTCAAAGTAAGAGAAGTGGATATAACTTGGTGGATGCTGTTTCACGATCAACAGTTCAAGTGCGATCAAATTCTAATTTTTTGTGTGATTAAAGTACTAAAATAAAACAAGGTATTAATGTTTGGTTAATTGTTTGTTTAGGTATATCCATATTCATGGACAGCAATATTGATAGCTTTGGATAATCAAGGAATGTGGAATGTAAGATCACAGAAAGCAGAGCAATGGTATCTTGGTCAAGAGCTTTATTTGAGAGTTAAAGGTGAAGGACAAGAAGATCCGTCGAATATTCCGACTAGAGACGAATCTCCTATACCGGAAAACTTCATTCGTTGTGGCAGACTTCTAAATTAATTACATGTTTTTAAATAATAATAAAAACCTACAAAATCATTTTAATTAGAAAAACTCAAAAAAATTCTTACCTAAAGTTTTATTAATTTATTAGCCGAATTCTTCGGTAATTAAAATGATCCAGCTAATAAATCTAAAATTAAAGGTTTAATCTTTCACAACTATAACTGGAATATATATATATATATATATATATATAAAGTGAGTTTTAGGCTATGAAATGGATCAGGTGGATATAATTATTGACAACTTTTTATTTGTGATTAATAAAAATGGTCAAAATTGTAATTAATCGAGAAGACTGACAAGTTTTTTTTTCTACAGTCTTACCTAACATAATTAAAGTTGAAAAGTTTGGCTATGGATCGGGCCTTTGTCAATTCCATTAGTACTAAAAAGAATGAGTAAGGTTGACAAAAAAAAAGAATGAAAGCTTGGTTGACAAAAAAAAATGAATCCAAATTTCTTTTGAAAAAAATCTTACAAAATCATGCAATTTCATTTTTATATTTTACATTATAACTCAATTATACAGAATTAAAAATAATATGCAATATAATTTACCATAACCAAAATTTCATTTACAAGTTTTAGAATTCATAAAAGAGCAGTTTGAAAAAACAAAAAATAAAGAAAAGTAGCGAATGACGAAGAGGAGAACCCCTCGTTCTCAGGACTGTGCTTTCACTTTGACTCCGGCAGCCTCCTCCGGCAATCCCCGTCTCCTCCCTCCTTTTCCACCTAACCCTCCTGACCTTGACCTTTCCCATTTTCTCCCGCTATCTCCCCCTTCAAGTCTCCCTGCTCTTCCCCCTTCCCCTGTGTCTAACTCGGACTCTAAAACTGCTCAACCTGAGCTAATCCCTCCCCCCTCCGCTCCACCAGTTCTTACCCCAACTACCGGTACTTTTTCTGAGTCTGGAAATCTTTAAATTTCACCTGATTTGGGACAAAACCAAATTGATTCAAACCCTAACACTGTAGACACTACAGTGAAAAACAGAACTCCATATACAATGGATTTAACTATGCTGAAAACCTTATTAAACCTAACCCCTCAGTCTGTGGAATCTTCACTTGCTCAAATTACTACAGTTGCCCCAGAGAAATCATCCTACGTAGCAAAGGTCAAGCAGAACATTGACAAAGAGTTAAAGAGAGTAGCTCCGTTACAACTCAGCCCAAATGGTGTCCCAAGAATTAAGGTTCAAGATGAAGTTTTTAGGCGAGGTGCTGCTGCACATAAGGATTTCATAATGGATTATTTCTCTGGAAAGATACCTCCCACGAGCTCAATTCAAAGTGTGCTCAACTATATGTGGGGATAAGGGAAAAAAGTGGAGTTCCACATACTGCCTTCTACGCGTTCTATGCTAATTAGAATCCCAAGCGACTATTTTTGAGAAAAGATCCTGGCAAAACGATTTTGGTATGTTGGAGATTCTATGTTCCATGTTGTTGAATGGGGAGTAAACCCAAATGATGTTGCATTACCTTTAACCAAAATCCCGCTATGGGTTCATGTGAAAGACATTCCATTAGATTTGATGACTTTGGAAGGATGGAGTTTGATCGTGGGGCTAATTGGAGAACCGAAGGAGGTTGATGATTTCACTCTCAACCTTACTAGTCCTTCAATTGCTAACCTTTTCGTGGAGTTGGACTTAGAAAAACCAATCCCAAGGTTAGTCGAAATTGAGAGGGAAAGTGGGCAAATTCTACAGCTTCCGGTTGACTTCCCATGGCTCCCATCATTATGCTCACACTGTCACAAATATGGCCCACAATAAGACACTGTCCGAATGTAATCCGCCAATGTGTCCCAAAAGCAAAACTCCCTGCAACTGCTGAGGTTCAGACTGAAGCTACAATGGTCCCTCCAGTTTCTCAGCCAGTGCTGTCACTTTCATTGGCCCCCTCTGTGACTGGTTCTTTCCAGTTGGAACCTGACCCTGTTGTTCTTCCTCCCTCAATCTCCACCTCCTCAAAAAATCCACCTTAGAAAACACCTTTACCTACACCTAAACAACCAAACAAAAGATCAAAAATCTCCTTGCCTTCACCACCCTCTTTACACACTTCTATGGACACTTCCTTTCCCTCAGGCTCTACGGACAATACTGGCCAGGAACCTTCAATTTACCCTCGCCATCACCCCTGTTCCAATCTTGGTTCTCCTACCTCTCACCTCGGCCCTAGTCTACCCTGTGTTCCAGTTTCCTCAAGTTCTGCTCAGCCCTCTCTACCCTAAATGGGATCACTCCCTCCCAAGGGAGAGACCTCATCTTCGGCTTAGTGGGTCCTAACCTATTTTTTTGGAATATCTGCGGTCTAAATGACCCGGGCAAGCACCTAACTTTTGCGCAATGGCTAACTAATAGCAAGTCATTATTTGGTGCTCTTTTGGAGACACATATCAAAGAACCAAACCTAATATTTGTTCTGCAAAGAACATGCCCAAGATGGAATTTCATGTCGAATCACAACAATGATGAAAATGGCAGAGTAATTATAATCTGGAAGGATTCTCTTACCGTAACATTGCTGCACAACTCTTGACAATCTATGACAGCAAAGGTTCTGTTCCCGGGTGGAAAAACTTTATTCTCCATGGCAGTATATGCTTCTAATCTGGCAACAGAAAGGGAAACTCTATGGTTTGAACTGGAAGATATAAAAGATAGATACACCTTATATAACCAGCCTTGGATTATTGGAGGGGGTTTCAACCAAATTGCTCACCCAAATGAACATTTCTCCGCCTCCATCTCCTGCTTCGACATGCAAATGATGACCATGAAAACTTGTTTTCAGAACTGCGAGCTGCTGGACTTAAGATATCATGGGTCCTACTACACCTGGAAAAACAATAACCCTATCTCTCCCATAGCAAAAAAGCTTGACAGACTCCTCGTCAATCATCGTTTTATCTCCATCTTTCCCCTAAGTACAGCCACATTCCTACCTCCTGAATTCTCTGACCATACTGCATGCATCCTTGACCTAGACAATCCAATTACTACGTCAGGGTCTCAGCCTTTCAAATTTCTAAACCACATCTCAACTTTACCCAATTACTTGTCGCCTGTTGAGGCATCATGGAATCAAAGCGAAAGAACCGTGTCGCTTTTCTCATCGTTCTGTTTCAACCTGAAAAAATTAAAGAGCGTATTACGTCAGTTAAATGCTGAGAATTATTCAAATATTGAGAGGAGAGTTTGTGAGGCTAAATGGCATCATCTCTTACAAATAGAGGATTTATTCTATAAACAAAGATCAAGAATTCAGTGGTTGAAGGAGGGGGATCACAACACATCCTTCTTTAACCGGTGTGTGGAAGCAAGATGATCCTACAACTCTGTAAGATCAATTGCCAAGACAGATGGGACTATTGAATCAGACCCGCAGCTAATGAGTGATTTGGTCGTGCATCATTTCTCTTCAATCCTAGCTCCAGTTTCCTTGCACCCTCTCCAAATTCCTCTACTTTGGTTCCAAAATCTGCAAGAAAGAAAGTGCTCAGAGGAAAGAAGCCAGCAAATGATCACTATGCCAAGTGAGCAGGAAGTGCAGCAAGTCATATTTAAACTGAACCCCAACAAATCCCCGGGACCAGATGGGATGACCTCTAAGGTTTTCACTTCAGCTTGTTCTATTGTGGGGAAGGACTGCATAGACGCTGTTTCTCAGTTTTTTTAAACAGGTTTTCTTCCTCAAGCAACAAATGCGACAATCCTCCCCCTAGTGCCAAAAATCCCAGGCGCATCTCTGCTTTCTGGCTACAGGCCTATCTCCTATTATAATACAATTTATAAAGTGATATCAAAGTTACTTATTGCAAGATTAAAACCGCTTCTCCCAGATATTATTCTATTCTACCAAGCCAAACAACTTTTGTCAAAGGAAGATTGTTAATAGAGAATACAGTCCTAGCTGGTGAGTTAGTCCAAGGATATCACAAGAAATCTGGCCCCAAACGTATTATTATCAAGGTCGACATAGCAAAGGCCTTTGACACACTTTGTTGGGAGTTTACAATTGGTTATCTTAGAGGATTGCAAGTTTCAGAACAGTATATAAGGTGGATTGAAGCGTGCATCTGCACTCCTTCTTTCACTATATGTTTTAATGGTAACCTCCATGGCTATTTTAAAGGTAAACGAGGGTTAAGGCAGGGAGACCCTCTATCTCTATACATGTTTGTGATTGCAATGAACTGTCTATCCTACCTACTCAACAATGCAGAAAAGAATGGAGAGTTTGGGTACCACCCGAAATGCAAATCATCCTTACTTATGCATTTGTGCTTCGCGGATGATCTCCTCATCTTCTCAGAAGGTACTTTACACTCGGTTCAGAAAATTCTCCATACCCTGAAAGTGTTTGAGGAACATTCGGGTTTAAAAGTTAGTGTACAAAAAACTAGCTTCTTTGCCTCGGGACTATCAACTGCAAAGATATATAGGATTGCTCATCTTACAGGTATAAAAATGGGGAGCTACCAGTAAGGTATCTGGGAGTACCACTATGTTCGAAAAAGTTAACTCTGTCCAACTGTTCTCCTCTTCTAGCCAAGGTTAAGTCAAGGTTTTTTTCATGGGCAGCCAGATCACTTTCATTTGCTGGGAGGTTGCAACTGATCAACTCGGTTATCTCTGGGATCACAAGTTTTTGGTGTGCCTTGTTTTACCTACCAAAAGCCTGCATTAGGGAATTAAACTCCATGTCTAACAGATTCTTATGGAAAGGAACGAATGAAGGAGCTTACTCTGCAAGGGTCTCTTAGGAGACAGTCACGAACACAAAGGATCAAGGAGGACTTGGTGTGCGGGATCTACATCACTGGTATATTGCCAGCTCTCTAAAGCTAGTGTGGATTATCTTCTTCCAATTGGATTCCATTTGGTCCACCTGGTTTAGGAAGGAAATTTGAAAAGATGACTTGTCAGAATTTTGGATCATAAACACAAAGCAAAAACACTCTTGGTCACAAATAAACTGCTGAAGAAGAGACACCTCATCTATGACTTCATCGAATTAAGTGTGGGGAATGGAAGGAGTTGCAGATATTGGACTGACAATTGGTCACCTTTTGGCAAACTAAATGTGTTTTTGAATGCAGAGAGTGAAAGGCTCGAAATACATCAAAATGCTACGCTCTCATCTCTCTGGAATGACACACAATGGAGATTGCCACCTGCAAGATCAGAGGAGAGTGTCAAATTAAAAATGTATCTTACAACAATGCAGCTTCATCAGGACGCTGACACTTACGTTTGGAAATTTGATTGAAGGGAATCGGTCAAATACAACACAGGAGAATTGTATCAGAAACTCAAACCATCAAGACCCATTACTACATGGAGCAAGTTAATCTGGTTTTCGGGTTCAATACCTTTAAATGGTTTCTTATCATGGTTGTGTGTTCTGAACCGTATCCCAACGAAGGATCGAATGCTACGATGGGGACTACAAGTCAATCCAATCTGTCTACTATGTAAGCAAGAACCTGAGACTAGAGATCACCTTTTTTCGATTGCCCCTTCTCAGAAAGGATCTGGCTCCATCTATGCTACCATTTAGGAATCCCATCATCGCGGAACTGGGATCAACTACTACTCCAACTCCAAGCTCTGCAAACAACGAAAACACATAGGAAATTAGTCCTCCTTTCATGGCAAGCAACAATCTATTCTCTCTGGACAAAGAAGAATCAAAGAATTCATCAAAACAGACTTTCCACAGACAACGCTATCTTGAAAGGTATAGACTCCATCGACAGAAATCAGATCTCCAGCCTTTGCCATCAACATAATCAAGCTTCTTCAACTATGCTTCATTTCTGGTTCAGATCTTCAATTCATTAAAGATTTTGATTACTCTCAACCAACTCTGCATGTCATCAATGAGCTTCGACATCTCTCCTCTTCGACGAAAAAAATCTATTCTTGGGCTAATCTCTTTCTCCTAGGTTGTGTTAGGTTCTTAATTATGTGTATTTAACAATTATAACTGGGCCTGGCCCATGAAACTTTTCTCTTCTTTTTTTGCATTTTAATAGAAAACCAATTTCAAAAAAAAAAAGTTTTAGAATTCATATAAGTTTATGAAAAATGTCCTAAAAGATTATCTAATTATCAAAAATGTCCTGATGATTTTGTCTTTTCTGCACACTATAGTTTAACAACATGAAAGACAAATTTGTCCTTTAGTTAAAGCAAAATGAAACGTGTAATCCTCACTTGGTCAGACATGACCGTGAAATAAGGGCAGAAGAAAGTGAAAAGCTTGCGAGAGAAGAAAATATTTTAGTATCTTATTTGGAGGAGAGAAAAGCAAAGAGAAGAGATTGGCGGACGAAAAATCGGAAACTACAAGGTACATTCTCAACCTTTTGATTTTGTGTTTAACTTAAGAAAAGCGGAGAAACCTGGTCTGGACTTTCTGGCTTATTTATAACAGGTTGTTGAAGTTCAAGTGTAAATGATCGCATCATAGATCCATCGTTAGCTGCAGCGGTTGCGGCTACAAGAGAACCGAGATTGAGTGCGTCAAGGAACCATTCATCATGATTAATGGAGCTATCAAGTAGAGAACTGATGCTATTGGCTCGACTAGCGTTCACAAGGTTTTTGGTGAAGAGAAAAAGATGAAGACGAGAGGCGTGTGGGTTTTGATTCTGTGCAGTGCGGTCGTATTCATCCATCATGGTCTACATCTTCGTCTGTTGATACAGAGATCAACATGTCAAGATCTTCATTTGGTAGCTAGTACTTCATACCGATGGTTCTTTTTCTTTATAAAAAAATTTTCCAACGACATATTCATTATTATTAGAGATTTTCCCAAATCAAATTTTATCATTTCCGAGTATAAAATCTCTTTCCAAGGTAACAATGTGGCAATCAAGGAAGTGAAAGAGTTAGAAGTGGAGTGTGTTATTTGCAAGGAGAGAATAGGAGATAAGAAATTGAGAGAATTTTGGTTAACGGAAAGAAGAAAATCGGAAACGCAAAGATACATTCTCAAAATGAAATTAGGATTCGATGTGCATGTCCATGACCATAAGAACAATGACATAGCCATATGTCTCATTATCCATGATTTACCAATGTCATTGTTCGTATGGACATAAATATTAACATAAGATTTAAATACATGGAGACATATGTCTCATATGTACGTGATTATACAATGTTAGTAGTCGTATGGACATATATGTTGACATGAAATTTCAATACATGAACATAGGAATGTACAATTTCATATTCATGGACATGGACATATGTTTCATATTTCTATGATTCTACAATGTTATTGGTCATATGAACATATATGTTGACATGAGATTTCAATACATGGACATGTTTCAATTCCATATTCATGGACATGGACATAGGTTTCATATGTCCCTGATTCTATAATGTCATTGTTCGTATGAACATAAATATTGACATGAGATTTACATACATGGACATGGACATGTACAATTTTATACCAATAGACTCAAATGTCCATGATTCTACAAGGTCATTGGTCGTGTGAACATATATATTGACATGAGATTTCAATACATGGACATAGACATGTCCAGTTTTATATTCATGGAAATGAACATATGTCTCCTATGTCCATGATTTTACAATGTTATTGTTCATATGGACATATCTATTACCATGACTTTTAAGGACATGGACAAAACAAAGTTGTAAGAATATGGACAGTATGCAAAAACATGTATTTCAAGAAAAGGTTTTAGTCCAATATATGGACATAAACATGTATTTCATTCACATGTTGCAAGGGCATGGACAAAATCCAAAACCTAAACAAGTTTCAGTGGACATGGACAAATTATCATATTGTCTTGTTAAATGGTGTATGTTCATGTCTATGCCAAAATATTAGATATGGACATGGACCACTACATTAACAATATTCTAAATAAATTGGAATGTAAGAAATGGGCACAGACAAGTATCTACATTGACATGACATTGAAAAAATGGACGTGGACAAACTATAGAAAAATGTTTATGGGAAGAAAAATGGGTATGGATAAAAAGTAATATAATTGAAAAGAGAAAATGAAAATATGACAGAATAGGTAATTTTGAATAGTATCACGATATTTTTATGATTTCTTTTGAAAACATGTCATTTTTGATAGTTTTTCTAATTTGATCTATTAATAAAACCGACTAGAACCCCTGTTATGTTTGTCGTGGAAGATTAAAGACACAAGTTTTGGATCAGATTTGAACCATTCATTAATCAGCTCAAATCCTAGCAATTATGTAATAGGCTTCAAAGATCCAGAAGTGGGCCCATTACCTTGTTGTTGTTATAACAAACAAGCAGACTTTGTTTGACGTGAAGAGAACTAACATCATCTTCTCTACTTTGTTGTTGATTCACCGATGTTGAACTCTGTAACCTGTGAAAGGGAGAAGGAACTGAAATTAGTAGATTCCAGGTTTGAAACCTGAAGAGAGATGTACCCAAGTTGATTGGAGAACTCTATAATTCTATCTTGCAACTCTACTTTTCATTACTTGCAAATTGTTTTGATTTCACAAAATTCTTACTGAGCAGAGATCAAATAGAGCGTGAGTGAGAGTCTATTTTCTTTACCTTCGATCTCGCAATCAACAGAGAATTTATCTTTGTCATTGACAAGTGGTATCAGAGCCAGGTTAGAAGCAAAAAGATCTCAAATCGAAGATAACAATCAAGAGAAGAAATCTAATCAAGTAGAATTTGAGGTATTCTTTGTGCTTGAAGAAGATCTGTTTTCTTTGGTTGAAATCTTGGGAGATTAAACTCACTGGAGATCAAACTAGAGGAAGGCAATTACGTCCTGATTACCTGCATCAATTTATCGTAATCAAAATCAGATTCAAGAGCGTGAATCAAGTGCACCAAATTCCAAGCAAAGAACCTACTGTTACAAACTTGTGAATCATATTCAAGCAAAGTTCTGGTTACAGGTAACTAGTTGTTCCCAAATCAAAAATCTTGGTTGATAATTGTGCAGGTTATTAGTTTAAGAACCTATATTAAACAATGGAGGCTACTCTCAGGAAATTCCAGATGGAGAAATTTGATGGTAAAGGCGATTTGGGTTATGGAAGTACAAGATGCTTGGACAATTCGAAATTCAATGTCTATCATCTGTCTTAGAAGAGTTTGACGATGAAAGTTCAGAGATAGAAAAAGATAGTAAAGAAACTGAGAAAGATAGCAAAGAAGTTGTGAAAGATAGTAAATAGATTGAGAAGGGTGAGAAAGTTGTTGGGAAATGAAATGATCCTTTGTGGATCATGAAGGATAAAAGAGCAAAGAGTCTGTTGGGTTCCTGTCTTAAAGATGTTATCATAAGGAAAGTGATGCATGAACCTGCTACGTGAGGTCAATGGAAAGTTCTTGAAAGAGACTACCAGAAAAAGACATTACCAAACAGAATCTACCTCATGAATCAGTTTCAAGTTTCAAAATGGATGAAGATCTAACAATTGAAGCAAATCTCGATAGATTTCTGAAATTAGTTGATGATCTTGGAAGTGTTAAAGTAAAGATCGAGGATGAGGATCAGGCTATAGCTTTTTAACAATTTACCACCACTATTTGATCCTCTCGTGCATACACTTCAGTTTGGAGCAAAGCTAGACTCTTTAACTCTAAACGATGTGATAATTGGTGCTTATGGTATGGAAGCAAACTTGATAAAAAAGGGAGTCTTGTACAAAAAGAAAAGTACAGCAGAAAGGGTAGTCGTTGAATCTAGAGGCAGATCAGAAAAGAGAAACAACAAAGGAAAATCAAATGGAAGATCCAAAAGTAAAGGCAGATCCAAATTGAGAAATAGACAAGGAGATGACTTAAGGCTTGCTGGGTTTGTGGAGATACCGATCATTGGAAAAGAGACTGTCCTCAAAGAAACAAAGAAAAGACTCAAAGCTAAGCAAATATGGCTATCATCAATCAGGATGCCGTATTGTTAATTATCAGTGTATGTACACATAGTGATAAATGGATTCTAGATTCAGGATGTACTTTCCATATGACTCCCAGGAAAGAGTTAATGTTTGATATAGAAGAATCTGAAAGAAACAAGGTTCTGATGGGGAACAACTCAGAGTATGTCGTCAAAGGAATCAGTAAGGTTCAAATAGATAATACAAATGGTTCTGGTATTATATATATAATAAGAGATTATGTCTCTCCAGGATTCGACAAGTGGTATTTTGAAGCTTTTAGGTGATGACACATCAGCTTAAGTTTTAATTCCCAAC